>JABCPV010000162.1:0-97506 GCA_016584345.1 Suillus ampliporus
AGTTTGAAGTGATGGCGTAAGCAGCGAAATGGACTGACACAGCATACAATACACCTGCATAAGGTTGTCAGTATCAACGAGAGGCGCTCATATAAAACCTGAAGAGGCTACAAACAATGACATACAGAGATGTCATGAACGACCAGCGTTTTTCCCTAGCGAAGGTAAGTAGTATATCATGCATCGAAAAGAGTTCTCCTCCAAAACAGTATCAACTCACACCCGCTCGAACTTGTCATCATTTGCCATTATTAGATCAGTGCAACGCACACCCTCTTGTCCGACCCCAAGCGCTAACGAAGTGAAATGCGGTGGTCAATAGGTAATGTCGGTATAATCACTCACCGTAGTGGTACATCCGAACCGTCACAGATGAGGCGACTGCGTTAAAGGAGATATGATTGAGCGTTGACGAGCGAAGGCACGAGCCTCTAAACGGGCATACATACCGACAAAATAGGTGTATATCTGCCCCAGCCAGTGTTGGTTGTTTGATATGAACAGCGTGGCGGCAGGACAAGAACTTCATGAGGATGAAAGTATCCGTTAGTGATTCACAGTAAAATGATCGAGTCCACAATACTACATGATAGCACTGTTCGACGGGATGCCAACCTTGCAAGGCTGTGATGGCCATCTGTCCATCATAGTGCGATGGACCTGGATGGCCAGCGAAAAAAAACTGCCGTCGTAGCAATTACTCGATGGGCATAAGAACGCTCTCCGCCTTGCTAGCCGGGGCCTGTGGAGCGCAATAGCCCCTCGTGGAAAGGTCACTCAACAAGGTCCCATCCTGCAGAGAAGTCAGACATGACAAAGTCCACACGGAACACTGTCCCACCTGTAGTTGGACCCGGGCTACCAGCGCCCCCCTTCAGCCACACTTCTCAGTGGCTACTCTCCGTGCTCATCCTCGTTCTCAGCATCAGTCGGCTCATCCGCACATTTTCGCTCTCTGCCCCCATCATCGTGCTATAGTGCCACAAGGATGCTAAAATAATAGTATTTGATAAGGACATTGCAACTCTGATGAAAACTGATGTAAGGTATCAGTATTAGTAGGTAACAACTGTGGGGCACGGCGGGAGAGACCCGATTGTCATAACGTATCGCATTACAGCATCGAAAACAGTGCATGCAACGATTTACATATACGACACTCCACCCGACATCCTTGCTAGCATCCCAGTGTATTCATTCATGTGTATGGATCATGCACTAACATCCTCCTGCAGACCAGTGCACCTACAAATTCTGATCTACTCAATGTGCGTGCTTCTATTCTTCTACTCATTATTGCGGTCCGATGCAATACGTCCTGCCGCGCACCGTAACCCGGCGATACTGTCTGTGATATCTCGCCCTCCCATACATATTTCTACAATAGACCCACAACAACGTGCATTCCTCCACTACCTCCGGATGTATGTCTCTCGTACCTGTGTACTTCACAGCTGACTCGACGATCCCTTTCCAGTTTCCTGCTACGTCGCCCCTCCCTCCCAACTGCTCTCTCTCGGTGCAGGCCACAACTCTGGGGTTTTCACATGGACCCCAACGAGAACGCGAGTCCCCCCTGCCTCAATCACATCGTCAACTTACATTCTTTTCAGTCTCGATCTGCAGCACCCACCCAATCCTTTGCTACCGCGTCCAAAGCCCGCCTACACTACCTGTCAACCTGGTTGCCTGTTCGTGCAGGTCATGTGTCGCTGTCTATTGTCGATGTTCCTCTCGCGCAGGGTAAAGAGGTGTGCTCAGTTCATTTTTCTCACTATATTCGAGGTCTCATGCATGGGTTTCCAGCGCGACGCTGCAGCGGGTGCCCCCGGCAAGATGATGACTTGATACGCGATGAAGACTATGTTCATTCTCCTCCTCCCTCACCGAAACCAAATTCACAATCACTACCCAAAGGGGATGTCAGCACCGGAGAGCATGGAAGCGGCTGGTTGTACGGCTGGTTCTAAACTGGTCTTGCGAGTATTTTACTTTTGATCGTCATCACTCGTCGCATGCTTTGTTCTATTGACATTGACCCATAACAGATTCTATCGATACATCCTTTCCATTACTTTCCATCCTTGTATTCATGTCATGCAAGCTCACTTCTTCCGTCAGATGCAAGCACAGCCCTTGATTCACCACCTGTGGGTGTGCCTTCGTGAGCAAAGTGCCCTCGAGATGAATGATGTTATGACACGCACCGTTCATCTCCGAAGGCACTTTGCAGCGTGTGTGGCCAAACTATGCCGAGCTCGGTCCCTAACCACACCGCCGCTTACCAGCATTGGTAATGGGTTCTACTCAAGAGAATATCTTAAGCGCCATTCACTCGGTAAGATTTTCCAGCTCGGCGTTACGCCCAAACAACAGACGAATTATCAATCAGGGTGGCATCACCTTGCTGCGCATATATTGATGCGGTGCAACACCTGCATAATCGATTTAGTGTAGTGCGTTTTCGCCATGTTTTTGCATCCGCAGTGATGACTAGCCGAGGCAGTGCGTATGAGGCGACGGGCCATATAACATTGGAGGGTTGGTATACTTGGAGGCGTTGCGGCGGCGGAGCTCTTTGTGGCCCGCATGGGAGAGGCGAGTGATCTGTTTCGCCCTATGTTTTTATCGTTGATTTTTCTGCTGTCTAACTGGTAGATGTAACATCATCAAAAGACCTTACGTATTACACTCCCCCGGGCTCCGGCGAGCGAGGCGGAGAGCTTGCAATTTGCAAATACTTGTTGAAATTTCTTGGGACCCAGGCGTTCAGCTCTTTGCAATGGTCATATCACTAAACCTGTGTTAGATTGATGGTTACATGACGCCGCTGATATTGGAACTCTCCACTGATGCGAGTGTGGCAAGAACCTCCCAGAACAGGTATTGGAAATCGTAATCATAATATTCACAGCTTTTCCCGTACATATCCGCACGTTGTGACGCTGCATGGAATAGTATGCAGGCTGTCTACAGCCAAATCTCCCGAAGTTTTCTTTGACTTATATCATTAACATTGAGGGCTTATCAGTGACTTCCCCTTTCTAATTTCATGCGGCAATACTTACCAGTATCAAGCTCACTGCAGGTCACTGGGAATGGATATCCCGCCCGTATAATACCTATGCCGGCGAACAATCGTTGATCTGATGGTGGTATATTAACCTAGCACGAATATCATCGCAATAGCATCTGCCAAACTGCCACTCTGACATCGATCCCTTGAATATGACCCTAGTCTTCAGATGATCCTACGTGGTGGCCGCTCATCAATGTTTCACCGAATTTACAGCTATTTTTTAGGTTCGTAGAGAGGAAGTCGGATGATGTTGGTTATGTCTCACTCTATCTGTCATTCTGCAGTTGCATCCTCTACTGTGGTGGTATACGATTGCGGTGAGCAAGATACATGTGCTTATCGAAGGAGTTACTAATGTTCCTATGGTATTCTCCAGTACTGACATTCGGACAAGAGGTAAGTTGATGCCATTGCCAGTGCAGCAATCTCGCTAAGAATGGTTTTATAGTTTGAACTGATCTTGGTGAGCAGAGTCCCAGGACGATAGGATAATACAGCTAATTCGCAGCAGGGGCAACGCTGTTCCCTTATGACTGTTCTATATGTCATTGTACGTCGCTTATGTTGTAAGCGCATTTACCAAGTTGTGCTGACTTCAAAATATTTAGGTGCGTTATGTCGGAATACTTTCCTTTGTGTATGTTTGTCTGGCCAAGTTAGCAAGTACTGTGCTGATAAGTCAGTATCTCGCAATCAGCATCAACATACTGTGTATGCCTCCTCACATTCATTGTGATTGTTGATGGTGACTGGCGGCATGTAGTAGGTCTCCCGTCAGTTTCGGTAACAGATACAGTGAGGATCCTGCACTGATTCCTGCCATTCACGTCCAACTCACTGTACCCCTGCGTAGGGGTGAGTGACTCAGATTATCAGCCAGTGTTTTGGTACAATATAACGACTGCTACAGTTGTAGGTCCGTTTGAGTATTGAGTATTCTGATACTCATCAATGATTGGGTCTTTCAGGCACTATTCTTGGCCTCGCACAATGGTGGACAATTCTCGTTGTAAATGTCATACTGAATGGTGAGCTACTTGGCTGCGGTACCTCATTGAGATTGACATGACTTAAATCATCATGCAAGTCATCATCGTCACTCGGTTACGTGCGATGTATCAAGGATCCAGAAAGATGTCCATCTTTCTCGCCGTAATCTCCGTAGCTATCTTGATTACCTGTGGAGTGGTCCTCGCAATAGCAAGCAGTAGTGTTTCAGGGGGTAAGCTTCAATTATTAATGAAAGACTTAAGTGCAACAGGCTTATGGGACAAATGTCAGAGGAGTTTATTATGTCCGGGACCTATCATTGTGTTCTCGACGGAGGTTCACTTCTGTCATTTGTGCCTTGGATACTCGGCACTGTATGGGGGCTCCTCGCACTATATCTTGCAGTCCGGATTGCTGTCAAACATTTCCATGAACTGCAACGACCACCAACAGGGAAGGACTGTTTTACGGTGTTAATAAAAACTCATGTGCTTTACTTCGCAACGTGAGTTTACAATTTGGATGCAATGTGTCTTTTTCCGCTGAGGTTCCACACCAGACATGCTGTTGTTTTTTCCTTGACCATCGGCCAGCCTTCTCCACAGATGTCGGTAAGCCCACCTTTGACTGACATGTGCATCTAACCCTTGCCATTTCTACAGGATTATTCCTCCATGGGAGCCGAGATTTATCTTGGTGTTCTTGAAGTTGTCCTACTTGTACAGATGTTTGTGTTGGGACCACGCCTCCTTCTTACTGTCCGAGAATATCACGCTAAGCTCGTGGCCAACTCCGAGACACTGGAAACTAGCATGAGTGCAATTGTATTCCAGGAGTTGTCAACTGGTGATGATGTATATCCAAATGAGTAACACTTGTCAGGTGCTCTACAGAATATTTGTCTGGAGTTTCGTCGTCAATTGCAGGGTACATTAGAATGAAGCAGGATGTATGAGGCTGTATCGGATTGGTTGCGACGGCCTATACAAAATCTCATCGGGAGGTTCGAGTATCACAACTAAGGCAGATCGTGGCTGAAAGCACACCCTCTGAACAGAGTAGAACCACCGAACCCATTACTTGAACAATATTGCATTAGATCACATTTGCAATAATAGTAG
The DNA here is from genome assembly GCA_016584345.1 of Suillus ampliporus. Lineage (NCBI taxonomy): Eukaryota > Fungi > Basidiomycota > Agaricomycetes > Boletales > Suillaceae > Suillus > Suillus ampliporus. Next base: position 5,191 of record JABCPV010000162.1, read on the forward strand.
ACCTACTTCCCAACAAAGCAGCGATACTATCAACTGCTCTGCGAGACGCCGAGAGCTTCACACATCTGTCACATCTCAGCCATAATTCCAGAGTCCGGAGGTGTATTTCACTAGGATCCTTCGGGACCTGGTTGGCCATGGCGTGGATACGACGACACAAGTCGAAATTCGATTATATACATCTGGTTAGAAGGAAGTAAGACCGTGGAAATGTGTCACACTGTGAGCTCGTGACCGTGAGGGGTCGCGTTTAGAGGACCTTTGGTGCTGAAAGGGGGGGGTTCTTACCTTGAGATCTTTAGACTTTAAACATGCTCATCAAAGTAAAGGTAAGGATGCAGTCATGCAGACATGCGGGCGTTCTGCTAACCTGATGACCGCTAGACACTCACTGGCAAGGAGGTGCCCAACTAATCCTCACAATCTGATAATGACTAACGAAGTTTCATACACAGATCGAGTTGGACATAGATCTCGAAGACAAGGTATTTGTAACTCAGAGTGCCATTAAGCACCTCACGATCTTTGGCCAAAAAGATCACTCGCATCAAGGAGAAGGTTGAAGAGCAGTCCGGTGTGCCACCACAACAACAGAGACTAATATTCGGAGGGAGACAAATGTGCGTCATCTTAGCTTCCACTGGATCACACAAACTCACCATATTATGTTTGATCAAGGCCGGATGATAAGACCTGCTAAGGAGTTCAATATCACCGCCGGATCAGTTCTCCATCTTGTTCTTGCTTTACGTGGCGGCTTTTGAGATCAGACCCTGGAGAGGTGTATCAGAGATGTGCTCTAGCAAAGGAGTTTAATCATGAGGTGTAGGATTTCGTGCGTTGTTAGATATCATTTGATTTCCACTTGCTGTCACATCGCTTTATCTCTCATCGCCCGTTCTCTAACATGGCTCGTGATATGGTAAATATTTACTTACTACACATGCAGCTGATTATTTTATATAGGGCCACATACTTGTCATGGATCTGGTCCTCCGACGATGTCTGCACCTGGCAATAGCCACCTGAACGTGATGCTCAATCTCGTCTCCCCTCTCAATCCATTCCGGCTCCCCTTGCTCATCTATTCCTGAGCTGACAAAATCCTTCAGCCTTCCATCGATCCCGTGAGTCCAATTATAGCGCGCATCCTCCGATAGTACCAAGACGCTGCGTTCTTCCAGATAGAGGTCCCATCGGTTCCTATCCAGCGGCCCATCCTCTTCGTGCTCTCCGATCAACCGCTCCTCTTGACTCTTAACCCGCTCAAAGCTCATCACGCACCCACTTCCAAAGCTCACTCCTATGATTCCATCATCGAACCGTTTCAGTAGATCGACATGAGGCGAGATGCCCTCTCCGGGATGATACAGGTTCAGAATTGCCTGCCGTGCACGTGGCGGTGCATCCTTGGGAGGAAATAGCATCTCGTGCACTTGCTCAGGTAGATGGTCACGCAGCAATTCGGCCAGCCGGTGCAGGAGTGTGATCAAGAAAGTTGGTAAGCCACTTCCCATATTCCCGTCGTGCTCGGATGTTGTGCGTCCAAAGAGCATGATCTGATTTGTGTCTCGCCCATCGAAGTAAAGGCGCATGCACTGCTGAACGATATCGTTTGCAAGTTCGAGAGGCAATCTGATGGGTGGAACGAAAAGCCCAGGGATCGGTGGTGCAGTGCGCATGGCATTGGGAGGCTCGTCAAAGAGCGAATCGACTTCAGAATCACTGTCTTCTGAGAAAGGGCTAGTGGCACGAGTGCCATGCTCTGCTCTGCTGAATGCATTATGTTCTACTTTACTGAAAGTTGGAAGGCGCACCTGCGTTGTTTACTGCGTGCATTGGTACTAGACGCCTCAGTGCTGGAGTGGCGAATCGAGGGAGATGGTATCACACGTGGAAGCTCACACCATCTAAATATACACGTAATGCTATGGGCACTGCGAACTTTCTATTGTGTGCTCAGATCAAGCAGGACAATGCGATATCAGAATACAAGGGCCTTCCACCGCCTCTTCCACCATCTTTGACATCATCCTCGAGTTATCGAGCCAAGACGCCCTTGAGCAGTCCTAAGAGACAGACGACTTAACAACCATTGGTATAACCCCTAGCTTACAATAAGTAAACGCCCTGAAATCGGTTTTGAACACGAACCTCCAGTGGGTAAAATGTATTGTTTGTGTTTCGTGAGCCGCAACACTGCACTAACGATGCCTCCATGGGCAGTGAACGAGATGACTAGTCGAGCACTCAATCCACATCAATGAACAGGTGGGGTATGATACTTACATTGTTCTTGATCCTTGTCAAAAATCATGTCAAGTACGCGCCTCATTCGGGCGTCGATTTCTTCGTGAGTCTCCCTCACTTCAGGATCCCAAAGTTCGTCTTCCTCTATGAACCCCTCTTCGATGTCGAAGTCTGGGAAAGATCGTTTGATATAAGTGCGCGTTCTTCGCTTGTCACAGGTATGAACGCCGTTCCCTTCTCTAAGGTTCTATAGCGCAGTGAGCAAACCTAACAAAGATTTCTTGTGCCCTCGTACCTCAACAATCATGGTTCGCTGTGATTTGGGTATAACAGAGTCGAATGTTATCATGTTTGTGTGGATGGCTCGCGTCAGAGGACTGCAGTAGAGCTTCCCCGGAAGGGGAATGTCGAATTCAAGTTCTTGCTTCCATGCATCATGCGCAGATTTCGCCTGATCCTTGCCAAGGTCCGTCAATTCCGGATCAGCTATCACAAGTTGTGAGGCTGCGTAATTCAGTGAACAGGTGATGACACTGACGTCCCCAGATCAATTCTCCATCGCCGTTCTTCTTCGACCAATAGCTTGATGAATACACTCAGGGAGCTTCATCAAAGGAAGAGGATGAAAGAAATGTACTCGTTCCATGCCTTCAGGAGCGCAGTGTTAAGACGGAATGGACTCTATGATGCTAAATCGCACCTGTGTGCCATACTTTGCCTCGGCTACGTTGTCTGTGGTGAAAAGTTATGATACCATAAATTCTTGATCAATTGATGAAGTGTTATCGTCAACAACATAAAACCTCACGAAAGCCTTCACCATGTCTGCCCACGAAAAACACCTTATACTGCGTGTCGGCAGGAGATGACGTATTAAGCTGATCTATCGTTTGCCTGAACGTCTTCCATCGATTATCTGAAGCGTCTTTCAGCCCGAATCGAGGAGGTAGCTGTCCAGAAACTCGAGTTTAGAATCATGCTTGACTTCATGTTTGACGGGGATAAACGATAACTTACGGCCTTCAGTATGAAAGGATCCGATTAAGCTGGTCAGTCAAGCGAAATCCTTATGGTCAAACACTACCTCGCCTAGACGAGCGCCGCCTTCTTGCACGAAGAATCCTTCGACCACCTGCCATTGTACCCATTTAGTCCTCGACCCCACATGAATCTCAAGAAATCAAACTGACTTCGTAAGACCGCTGGGACATAGATGTACCGGAAACTCTCACCGCAGGAAATCACTAGGGAACCACTACCTTCCTTCCGAATCCTTCGTATAAGTATGGTCCAGGTCTATCCCAGGGTCAGGGCAATCACGCGCACTTTTCCGAGACCGTCCGAAAAGTTGGTTGTCAATGTCTGCACAGGCGATTGTCACTGCTTGTCACTGTCAGACAAAATTCACACCCGAACTGTGACTTAGCTTTCCCTCCAGATATGGTTCAGAAACCAGAAAACGATATCGACACCTTCCAAGTGGAAGGGAATGCTCCTCCGCAGGTAAAACATTCAGTGCTCGACTCTCTGAAACGGATGGATACGAGCCACGTCCCGCGGCCGACTAGCAAGCTCTTCAGAGGTTTCGAAGCCGAGTTTGCGTCCCGGCTGCAACTAGCAGAGGTGTCTGTATTGTCAAAGGCAGAGGAGCCGGGGAAACTCGAAGGGCGTGTCGTCGTCGAAACGATTGTGGATGAAGGTACCTTGTTTCTCATGTACACTGCTCATTGACGCATCATGGGGTGCTTTTCAGACATGCTTAACGGTGGTGGAAGCCTGCACGGTGGTTGTTCGGCCACGATAATTGACATGCATGTTTCTTCTACTCGTGTTTGCCTGTAGCTAATGAGTGGATGCACAGCTGTTCGACAATGCCTATTCATGTCCTTGGGGGCGTATACGGCGTATCACAGTCTTTGAATGTTGTCTACCATTCACCAGCATTACTGTATGTTCAAATAGCACACTACTTCCTTCCTGCTGAACCACTGCGTCAGGGGGGACAAACTACGCATTGTGAGCACGACACTTACCCTTGGTAGCCGAGCGCTCTCAAGTCGCTGTGAAGTAAGATTCTGGCGAGCTCTCTCCCTTGCTTTATCAACTTATGTCTGGCTTCGAAGATATGGAATGTCACGCGGCACCGACTGGTCGCATCAGCTGTACACATCAAGATGATTGCGTCTGAACCCAAGGCATCTGAATCTGCCAAACTCTGACCTAATGGGGGTCGTGTTGATTTACCCATACTGCAATCCGCATCATACCTGCTGGAATGGAATATGGTTATTCGTAGGATGTGATATTCGAGGGATATACAGAGTGTTCTATATAGCACTCTGATGTTCATCGACAAGTCAATGTTGCGTAGTTTTAGTCTCTACTCCCAGCCAATTACTCACTATTACACGCTAACTTTGACCAGCCAATGCTCTCTACACGTTTCATAATTGCCCAGGGGACTGCCTCGGCGACCTACCATGGTGTGATGGGACTTTTGACGAGCTCGTTCAATATGAATTAGCCAACCAGCTTCTTCCACTCGAATTCAAAAAAAAACTCGAGTTGGCAAGTCTTTTCGACACAAAGGTTTTTGGACTGCTCGAGGCTCTAATTTTGGGAGGCTCTGGCAGCCTTCTTGCCTCGACACTCATCTTGCACGAGGTATAATGCTTGACTGTGCTGGATTAAAGGCACATGCTCTGTCACAATGAATCCTTTTGCCTGTCAGCCATCAACCTCTTATCCACATCTCTACCTCGTCCTTCTCCTGACCTTCTCGTTCTGAGCTTGATATATCCGACACCAAACCTATAACATGACCACGAAAGGATGTCTACGAACAACTGCACATGTCGAACCTCAAAGCTGGCTTCGAGATGTACTGTCCCCATGGACCCATGCATGCCGTGCGAGTGGGTATTATAGTCCGACAAGTTGATGACAGGGAGTATGGATTAGTATGGACTAGTACACCATTCGAGTGTGGAACTTCCGCACGAGGTGAAGTGTTCACGCTCCGTGGGCACTCCGATATCACCTTTTGAGCACCTTCAATAATTGTGTTTGCGTGTTTCGGTCTTTGATGTCGGAGTCAAGCTTCCAAATCCTTTGGTAGCCTTACATAATATTACTGCATTATTATGTAATATGGCGCGACTTGATTTTGACACTCCGATAGAATCCGATAGAACTCTTGTGCCAGCCTCTCGGAAGCGGCACCACACCAGACGAAGATAAAGAAAAATCAACGAAATCGCCATTGAACGTTTGCAAGGCTATAAGCAGGTACATAGCTTCGGTTTTCCCAAATATTTATGTGCTCACCAACGCTTATATTACCATTTCATTTAAAGCCTCTGCGTGTATTTACCACCACTGCTTCGTTTCTTTAGCCCAAACCTCTCATCTCTCGTTCTCTGCTCACGTCGGATAAGCAGGCACTTGTCAAAGACTCAAAGTAAATGAATTTATCTCCCCATATGGTTCATTGATGCTAGCTGTTTTAGGCGTGAGTTGGCGCTCCGAGTTTTGCCATCTTCGTGCAATTAGATTAGCTTGACGAGAACGTAAGTCATGCCCTGTCTTATGACCGTAGCCTGGCATACCTTCTCGTCAAGCTTCGATATGCCAGAGGAAATTGTTGTTTGACCCTGGTATTGAGTTTTGAATATGATGTCTTCGCAGTGTGTCTGCACGCCATATTTCATCTCTCCTCGATTGCTGCCACGGATTGCGAGCGAAAGCTGGTCGCCGAAGTCCACTTCACACTTGTGCACCATGAAACTAGTAATCAAAGAAATCAGTCTTCAATCAGAATCAATTTTATTAGAGGTATGTCATTCAACACAACGACTAGTTTTCGTGCATTGAGCTTTTATCATTGTAGCCCTAATCAGTACGTCACGAGTTTTATACTCCGTTGGCACTGGTTCTGTATTATGAAAATCATAACAAGGGCGAGAATGAAGGGAAGCTAACTCGCCCGGTCTGACGGACAATTTTATGCAGTGAATACCATTACTAGACGGTCAGACTGATTTGAACAAGGTTCCCGCGGACGCCACAGCTCGCCCTGTAAACATAGTTGAGATAACGCCGTGGGGTTTTGACAAATTGACAGTCATACTCGGTTCAAGTTGATTGTCAGCAGCTGAAATTCACACCCAGACAGTGACTTGTCTTTTCCTTCAGATGAAGCCAGAAAGCAATATCGACACCCCCCAAGTGGAGGGGAATGCTTCTCCGGAGGTAAAACATGCATTGCTCAACTCTCTGCATTTGATGGAGACAAGCCACGTCTCGCGGCCGACTGGCAAGCCCTTCAGAGGTTTCGAAGCTGAATTCGTGTCCCGGATGCGACTAACAGAGGTATCTGTATTGTCGAAGGCAGAGGAACCGGAGAAACTCGAAGCACGTGTCGTCTTCGAGGCGATTGTGGATGAAGGTACCTTTTGTTTCTCATACGCTGTGCTGATTAACACATCAGGGAATGCTCTTAGACATGCTTAATCGTGCTGCAAATTTGCACGGTGGTTGTCTGGCGATGATTATTGACCTGCATGTTTCTTCTACTCATGTTTGGCTGGAGCTAATATGGATGTGCAGCTGCTCGACATCGCCCTTTTACGTCCTTGGGGCTTCGACAAGCGGTCGTGGCGTGTTCGGCGTATCGCAGTCTTTGAATATTGTCTACCATTCACCAGCATTAACGTACGTTTAAATAGCACGCTAATTACTTTATGCTGAACGATTGTTCAGGGGCGACAAGCTACGCATTGTGAGCACGACAATTACCCTTGGTAGCCGGGCACTCTCGAGTCGTTGTGAAGTAAGATTCTGACTAGCTCTATCCTTGCTCCATCAGCTTACGATGTCTGGCTTTAAAGATATGGAATGTTGCGCGACACCGAATAATCGCATCAGCTGTACACATCAACATGGTTCCATCTGAACCAAAGACATCTGCCAAACTCTGACCTACATAGCCGCTATGTTGACTAACGACTTATACGTACCACACTCCTCATCATACACTTGGAAAGTTGACCTCTCATGGTCTGTAACATGTAATGTAGTTGTTCGTGTATGTAAATGTGATATTCGACGGGTATCCAGAGAAAATAACCTAAACGCAAATCAGGGTCATCGTGACATATGTAGCGCAAATGAATGTGGAGGGTTGAGTCCGCGATCTCGAATGATATACATCCCAAATAAATTCACCTCTTCCAGGTGTTTATATCTGGGGTCATGAAGGGCCCAGCCTGAATTGTTCCCGTACCAATAGATTTCAATATTTCCATCCGCCTGTCCTCCCATGCCTTGAGTGCCTTGAGAAGCTGTAGTACTTTATCGCGTTTCCCTTGTCGGACGTCGTTGATGCTCACGCTGCCCATTTTTACGTCGTTATCGAGGAGAAAGTCAAATAGGCGGAATAGCCCGTCTAGTTTGTCGTCTTTGGGGCCAGATGGGAACGCTGAATCTGGCACGGGTGGTGAGGGTGATTTCCCAACAACTGATTCCGCGAGACGAAGAAGCGCAAGACCGCTATAAAGATTCCCACTTGGATCGTAATTTTGCAACGCCGCTGGCAAGTGTGAATTAGCCCATTCAATCAGACCTGCGTCAGACGAATTCAGCTGTATAGGGTCGATAACATCAGTATCACGACGCGCAGAAAAAGGCGGTGGACAAACCACGGTAATTGTCGGAGGACTTTGTCGACGTGCCTCTCTAGTCGGGCGGGGAGGAGCTTCATTCGTCACAGATGCTGCGTTGGACTCGTCTTCCGCCTGGCTCGAGACGGGTTGCTGAGTAAAGAATGAATCGAGACGCGTCCGTTCGATATCTTGTGCGTCATTGGCGTCCGGCGATGGTAAACCCATCAGAACCCGAGCATCACGAGAAGATAATTGATTCGGATTCTCGCGGCGCAAAGCCTTCTGTGTTGCGTCGCGAGCGGAAGGAGACGGCGGTCGAGGAGCAGGGTTCATCGCTTGGGCAACTGTTAGGGGGATAGTGGGGATGTTGACAGAAGAAACGACAGGTTCTGTTCAATTATGTGTTAGGTGAGCGACCGAAGACGGAGGCTCAGACTTACTCGAATAGTCTCTACCAATGGTGGCCTTCATGATCGCTTTCATCCACTCGCGTACAACAATTTGCTCGTCAGAGCTGAAAAAATGCGTCTTATCCGTATCATGTACTATCCTGAAGCCATAACGTCCTGGATCGACATTCTCATCCGCGATAACCTTGTATCCGACAATATTGATGTAGCCCTTGATTTTCACCTCCTGAACACCATGAATTAGCGTATGCTTTCACGATTAAGTAGGCTGAAACCCCTACCGTCTGGTTGTCGCTCCGCAGGATGTAGAGATGTTGGCCCTTGATAACGAAGTACCGCACCTTCCAGGCATTGTAATGGTCACCTTTCTTGCGCATCCATCCTTGGTGGTCAGGGGTACCGATCTGATCAATGATACTCTTTCCTGGCTTGAACGCACTGGGACCTCGAGGGTGGCTCTCGGGACCATCGGTGCGTTTTTTCGTCGATTCTTTCTCTTTCAGCGTTTGACTGTCCCCATCCGTGTTTCTCAGCTTCTCAGACGTCTTCTCCCTCTCCCTCAACCTCCTTGTCTCATCAAGGGAGTCGCTGCGCGAGGGATTACGAAGAGTACTGGAAAGCGAACCATCTGATGTTGATGGGCGACCCGAGGACTTCTTGCTGTTGTACAGCCGGGAAAGATTGAGAGTCGAAGATTTCTCCACTGGGGTTTCGTTGGCCATCAATGATCTGTTTCAGAGTCAGTGATGAAGCAAATGATACAAAAGCACGGCGCGTACGCAGTAATCCTGGGAGGAGGCTTCCTGGACTTGCCGAGGGAGGTGGTGAAGGTGCTTCCGAACAAACTATGCCGCTCCGTGCCTTTCGTCGTACTATCCCGTTTGTTCCGGTTATGCTTGCTCGTAATACTTGAGTCGTCCAGCAGCTCCTGTTTCCGCGATCTGGGTGACGCCACCGTCAAGGACGAAGAAGGCGGCAGTGCAGTAGAAGAATTATTGTTGGAAGAGATTTCGCCCTTCTCCTTCGCGGTAGATGACGAGGACTCCATGGAGCGGCCAAAGAGGCGCCGGCGTTGCTTGGCGGCAGAAAGCCCGTTTTCTCCCTGCAGACAAGGTTCAACTAATGCTACACATGAAAAGAAGATATGAAATCACCTCACTCAGGGCACCGCGATCATCGTCTTGCAACTCTGCGGGCTCGCGTGCATTGTCTTGAGAACGTTTGTTCAGGGCACCTTCACTCGGCGAAGGTACAAGTTGACCCGACCCCGTGCGCTAAACAACGGTAAGTGATAGAAACAACAGTAGAAGATGAAACACTAACTTTGTGTCCGTTACCATTCGTCGGGACCCCGAGGCCAAGTCCCACCCCACCCGCCGAACCAGGTGAGACATTATTCTCTAGCGAGCCTCCATTGACACTGTAACCAGCGCTCGACAGACTAGACACCCTTTCTAAGAACTGGCTCGCGTCTGCAGGCGGACTCTCGGCGCTGAGCATTGAACCAAACATCGCTGAGTTCGGCGCAGTGATAGCTGAACTCATGGTGGTCGCGAACATGGGGCTGTTCAGCGACTGATGTGTCGAGCCAGAACGTGAATGCGTGTAGGAGTAAGAATGAGAGTGCTTTAAGGACTGGGGATGTTGTGGCGACTGGTCGGGGAAGATGATCGATGGAGGACGTCGTAGTTCGACGATAGCGTTGGCAATGCGCATACGCTTTCCAAATGCGGCGATACCGATTTCAGCCTTGAGGAGGTTAATGTCGAGTTCGAGCAGGACATCGCCAGTTATCTCTTGTTCTATGGGGGTACAACGTTAGTTCAAGTTGTACAATGGAAAAGGACGAAGTATACCTATGAACCTATCGCAGACGTCCTGGCCAAAGCCCTTGGACTTCAGCCAGTCAACAACTTCTTCAACGCTCCACTCCGATGGAGGAACAGACTTCGTTGGACTACTACTGTCCCGTGTGGGTTCCGATAATGTCTGCGGCATGGAAGTGGTTGAAGCGTGTCCACTGGATGCAACACTACTGTGCTTGGACGCTGGTGGTGTGCTGACAACACGTGGGGAGGAAGAGGAAACAGCATTGGAAACTTGGCGGATCTCGCGAATCACAGGCGTGGGATTAGCGTGGGCGGTGGGTTCAGGAGAAGCAGGTAATTGTATGGAGGAAGGCTCGACCAGAACAACAGGAACAGGTGCAAATATGTTGACCATAGGAGATACGGGAGCAGACCGAGATTGAGATGCACTACGTTCGTGACCAGTAGACGCAGGGGAAACAGCGCGAGAGATTGAGGTAGTAGGAAAGGACATCTTATCAACTTTGGCTGTTTGTTCGCCATCGCCGGGTACAGGGGGGTGGTATATCTTCCGAGGGGAGTGTCATAGATGAATGGAGGCTCGAGATCTTCCTCCTATGATTCTGGGTTCCCGCGCCATTGATATCATTATCTTCCTCATCTTCCTCGGGAATATGGGGATGATCACGTGCGAACTGAGGCATATTCCGAAATGCGTCGTCCAGTTCTTCCGCTTCACTCTCATCACTCATTTCGAGTTCTATCGGAGGAGCGAGAGAGCGGATCTCCACACCTGTAGCAGCTTTTGCTTCCACGACCTTGCGCGCCTGTTCTGCAAGCTTGTCTCGGGCACTGCGGTGCCAGTCCTCTCCGTCCTCATGTAAGCTAGCGCCTCCGTCTGTTTCGTTATCCGTGTCGCGGTCGGTGTCTCCGTGACGGGTGCTGGCGAAGCTGAAGCTGCGAGTTCCATCTCGATCATCTCGGCCAAGTTGCTCGATGGCCTTCTGGACGTCCGTCATAGTAGCTTTCATGACTTCCTCTTCCTGCTGTCCTGAAGGTGGTTCGCCAAGGGCAACACCAATGTTGGACTCGGAGTCGCTGCCATTGAATGAAGCTACCTCTTCATCAAGCGGTTCTAATGTGTCAGGAAGCGGGTTCGTGGAAGGGTTGTCGGTGGATTGTGCAGGTGAAGCTGATTGAGGAGCTGCAGGAGTCGCCGGTGTCGTATAGCTTTTAGGGAAACAGACCAATTTTACCCGCAACATTACGTCCCTGGAATTAAAGTTCCAGGCATGAGTTAACTGAAGCGAAACAGCAAATGAAATTTGGCTGGAGCGCGCGCAGGGCACTGTGGAGCTTATGTGGGCTGAAGTTATACTGCAGACTTGTGCATGCCTATATGTAGACCCTTGCGCTGGGTGAAGGTAGCAGACAGTGCTCACCTGCCACCAGCCATCGCTGTATTGATCATCCTTCTCTATGACCTCGATGGGCTCACCAGCACGGAAGGAGATTTCGTCCTCATGTTCGGGTTGAAAGTCGTGAAGTGCATAAACATAGTCGGACATTGTACCGACGGTGTCCGTCACAGACGAACGATATGCTGTCGGAAATGATAGCCAAAAAGGCTCCTGGGGTAATACGTGGAGTTAAGTAGCAAAAACACGTAGCAGACACAGCGGAAAAGGGCAGCTGCTAATCGGAAATGTCAGTAGGGTGGTAGTATATATGTGAGAAGGGTAGCCAGCTGTTCCGAGTGACCCGAAGGTGACCTGTTCGTCGAAATTCTACAAGTACCGTCAACGTTAACTGCGATGAGAAGCGGTACGCTCCACCACAACCCGAACCGGCTCAAAGTTATGATGACTCAGCAGTTCGTTTAGATTATCGCCCTCGCTGATTCCCTAATGACAATGAAAGCCTGAAGGATGACTCGAGTCACTCAACTCCTACTACAATGGCCTCCAAGCGCTTGAGTAGGTCATGATCGTTTCTGCCACGCCAAATGTGTCCCTGACGACATCCCATCAGCATTCGTAACAGGAAATCTCAATAAATTGAAGGAGACCAGGTATATTTTATCTCAAGGGACACCAATAGAAATAGACTCGCAAGACCTAGATAGCAAGTTGTTCTGATCAATGCCTATTTACCCGCTAATCAAACACTCAAGTACCCGAATTGCAGGGCACGACCCAAGAAGTCGCCATAGCCAAATGCCGTCACGCAGCTGAGTTGGTCAGTCCCTTGAATCTGAATCCCTCCCCGTCTCAGTGCTTATGCCGTCTGGCAGCTGGGGAGGTCGTGCATAACGGAGGACACCGCATTGTGCTTCGTGGCGTATAACGGGCTACCTGGTCCATACATCAAGCACTTTTTGAAGACGCTCGGTCGTGAAGGTTGGTACACGACATTCTGCTGCACGAAACTTTCCGAACGCGTCTGAGGTAGGCTTGAACAACATGCTTGTAGGATTCCCGACGAAAGACGCGTATGCGCTCTGTACTTTTGCATACAGTGCGGGTCCGGGCACTGAGCCGATCCTTTTTGAGGGCCGCACAGAAGGAACGATCGTCCCTTCCAGGGGACCTGGCGATTTCGGCTGGGATCCCGTCTTCCAACCAAAAGGTTTTGACCAAACGTTAGTCTCTCGCACTTTTTTGCTCAGTTATTCGTAATGCTCAAACCGGGATAAAGCTACGCCGAAATGACCAAGGAACAGAAGAACGTCATTTCTCACCGATACCGCGCACTGGATAAGCTCAGGGCATATTTGGCAACCCTCGACACCGAGAACAGCTAAAGGCTATTTCTTTGTAGGGTATCCAGAATCCAATATTCATGATAGATTATGATCGTGCGCAAGTTGATACCTCCTGGGTGCATTGGACCGCAGATCGGCCGTGCGATAAGATAAAATTGAAGTTGTTGGATTGAATTCCCTGAGTACTTAATGCCAACGATTAGCATCCTCCTTCAAGGATTACATTGATTGCTAAGTATATTCATGCTTGTTCGTTGACCTAAGTATTTTTGGATGCCCTACCCTCGAAGGTGTTGTATATTCAGTTTTTGATCCGGCAAGGAATCGGATTCCCGACTCCCGATTCCCGACACAACTTTTTTGAGCGGTCAAGCAGCAAGGCCAGCGGTGACACATCACCAGCGACCTAGAGGACACACAACGTTCTGACACCACGAGGAGGAGCCCATTTCTTATTTCCTAATCATTTCAGACAGCAGTTTCTGTCTAATAGCAACGTGAGCATTGAGCAAGTCTGGCGGCTATTCCAAATCTATGTCCATCTATACTCCAAGGAAAAAAGCCAGAATACGTCTGGATGACGACGTAACCTCTGTGAAAACGCGCACAGTGAACCCCCTCCAAAAACAGCGCGAGCAGCTTCCAATAGCACGAGGTAATTAGCCTATCCATCCATCATCCACTTTTCCGCTCATCATCTTTACAGGGCGGGAAGCTCTCATTCGCGAAATACAGGAAAATGATACAACAATTTTACTGGGAGAGACAGGTTCAGGAAAAACTACTCGTGCGTCTGCTAGCCATCATACTACTGTTATTGCACCTCATGACTCCATCTTAAGTACAGAAGTCCCTCAATACATCCTCGAGTCAGGCATCGCAGGCAAGGGCATGATTGCTGTCACCCAGCCACGTCGAGTAGCAGCAACCTCCCTCGCCGCTCGCGTAGCTGCAGAGAAAAATGTCTCCGTTGGTGGGCTTGTCGGATACTCCGTGAGATTCGACGAGGCTTCCAGCTCTGACACTCGCATAAAATACGTCAGTGACGGTATGCTTGTACGGGAGCTGCTTTCGGATCAGTTACTGTCGAGATACAGCGTCATAGTTGTGGACGAAGCGCATGAACGAACCCTTCGGACGGACTTCCTGATAGCGAACCTAAAAACGATACAGACCGCCAGAAATAGTGGGGGAGATGTCAATGGGAAAGGAAAGGGTCCTGCGTCAGCCCTTAACCCATTGAAGCTCATCATCATGAGTGCGACGCTTGATGCTGAGAAATTCAGCAAGTTCTATAACAAGTGGGTCCATTACTTGCGCACGCGATGTACATGCTTATGACGCTGTAGTGCTCGGATACTCTATGTCAAGGGCCGACAACATCCTGTTCAAACATTCCACACATCTGTCAGCCAGACGGACTACGTCGATGCTGCTCTACGGACGTTCTTCCAAATACATACTGATAGACCTCCAGGAGATGTCCTTATATTTCTTCCAGGTAAGCTGTGTATACCTGCCGGCATCATCCACGCTAATTTCTGATATCGTGCAGGTCAAGAAGACATCGAAAGTCTTGACAAATCGATAAAAATGTATGCTCGCAGACTCCCCGAGGAGCGCATGAGTGTACGACATCATCTCATTTTGATGACTTTCGTTCTCATCATGATCCTCATTCTAGGTCCTAACATGCCCAATGTACGCTGCCTTGCCGCCTACACAGCAAGCCAGAATATTTTCGTCAGCCCCTTCAAACACCCGGAAATGTATTCTTGCTACCAACATCGCCGAGACGTCCATCACGATACCCGGAATAAAATATGTAATCGATACCGGCAAGTGTAAAGAAAAACGATATTTATCGAAGGATACTGGTGGAGGTAATGAGAGTGATTGTCTATTTGGGTTCACAACTGACCTCTTCGGTAGGTTTTGATACCCTGTTGACTCGAGATATCACAAAATCGTCCGCTATGCAGCGGGCTGGTCGCGCCGGTCGCGAAGTATGCCCGAAACTTGTCTCTCTTGACGTGTCTAACGTGAAGTAGGGCCCAGGTTTCTGTTTCCGCTTGTACACGGAAGATGCATTCAACGCAATGGCGCTTTCCGCAGAGCCCGAGATTCGCCGATGCAGCTTAACCCAGAGTGTCTTGCAATTGAAGTGCCTCGGTCAAGACTTTGAAGCAGTCGACTTCATGGATCCTCCGGAGATCGGGTCAGGTACGACCCTCTGACATCACTCCGCGCAAATACTGACACCTTTCTCAGTCATTTCGGCACTCAAAACCCTCTGGCTTCTCGGTGCACTTGACAACTCCAAGACACTAACTGCGCTGGGGCGTCAAATGGCGTCCTTCCCCGTAGAGCCGTACTTCGCGCGCATCATCCTCGCATCCAAAACCCACGGCTGCACGTCTGAGGTGATAGACATCGTGTCCCTTCTCTCGTCCTCTTCTACGCTCTTCCTCGATATCTCCGACCAGCGTGATGCCATCGCAGAAACACGGGGCAAGTTCCGCCATGGGAGCGGTGACCACATGACGATGCTCAACGCCCTCCGATCATACCAAGAGATAGCCACATCTGAGAGCAAGGGTGCGAGAAAGGAATGGTGTCGCCAGCATTTCGTGAACGAAAGAACGTTCGTGGAGGCGATGAAGATTAGAGATCAGCTGAGGCAAACGTGCCAACGAGTTGGTATCGACTGGCATGCTTCCACGGCGGATAACGAGGAGCCGGTGCTGAGATGCTTTGTCACTGGCCTCGTTCAGCAGTCGGCATTTCTACAGCCGGATGGAACATACAAACAAACGATGGGTCAATCTGTGAGTTTCACGTCTCGTTCTGCGAAAACAGAAGGCTGAACGTGTCCAAGGTCATCAAAATTCACCCTGGTTCCACGCTCTGCGACAAAAAAGTACCTGCTATCGTCTACGATGAGCTTGTGAGCGGTCTTTTGTTCCCTATCGTTCACCGTTGACATGCGTGGCATAGGTCTACACAAGCCAGATTTACGCGAGGGGCGTGTCCTCCGTTCCAAAGAGCTTCTTTAGCAACGTCACACCAGCAGCGAAGGAAGCATAACGTTTTCTCGTGCACTGATCCAATTTAGCAGACCGTACGCTTGGATTATCCATTTTTATATATCTCAGACGGAGAAGTTAGAACACATGCGCTTCCCACCCTAAACTCGTCGAGGCGGCAACATCTATGAACTTTGTTTCGAATAGACTTGTTCTTGGCTCTGGCAGCGAGCCCCAGTGTTGTGGGTACATAGCACATGCTACTATGAACCATGAATTAATAGCGTGAGGGTGTGAATACAAGCACGGGTGTAGTCGGGTACCAGGCTGGCCTGGGGGTGGGGAAGGTGGAGCCAACTGAAAGGATCCACTTGATATCAGGAATGATCTAAAGTTCCAGATAGCTGTGCTAGGTATGTACTGCACTGGCACGAAGGATGTTCGCCAAGGCAGAAGTCTCTCATGGCTCAAACCCTCATGGTGATGGGGAATTAGAGATAGTCTGGGATCCTCGAGCCTCGAGTGGATGGGTATCGACTTACATCCCTTGCGAGATAACTCCGAGAGAAGCTTCGAGACCGATGGGCCTCGCCTGCATACGCCGGACGAGAAGGATTGTTGTATGTAGACTAGTCCGAAATCATGTCGTGCTATTTGGCCGACTACTAGGGGCGGCGATCACGGGCAACACCGAACTTGGTAATCTATGTAATCGATTTTATAATGTCATCATGATCTTCATCTCTTCATCTCTCCCGCTGTACAGTGCTTGAAATATCATGTACGCTCTTGAAAGCTCTCTGCTAACTGGGCAATGGGATTCCAAGCTCCACATAGAGCTAGAGTCACGTCCTGCAATTGCGGAACTCGCAAAGGACGTCATCGATGGTAAATTCCGGGAAGTGCTAACTTCACCTTACGCCCAAACTTTGTTTAGGGCATCTGGGCTGCAGGACAAAAGCTATGAAGAATCTTTTTCATGGGAATTACCATCCGTGACAGATGGATCAGAAAAGGAGTTCATCCAAATCATCCTGGCTGTCGCATGTTTGCATGCTTTCATCCAGGCCAACTGGACTGGTCCGGACCTCAATATCAAACCTTCGGAAGTGATCGTTGACGTGATTTCTGATGAGGTCCTCGGTATGAAAGCGGTGACCGAGCTTGCTTACGGCGGCGAGCCTGCTTACCACCTCGCACAACACGCGACTTTCTTGCGTCTCGCCCAACTCATTTTCGCCTTGCCGTATCATCACTGCATATCTATTCCCTGGTGGCGCTTACGTACAACAATAGTTCACCAACAGTTACTGGACGAGGCAGTGCCGCTTCCAACAGACGCTCTTGACTCCTTGGAGACTCTGTTGCAGACCCTTACGGGAGATACGGGAGATCGCGATCTCGCTGGCCGTCTGCAGCTAGAGCAGGGTCGACTCGATCATATCTTTTGTCATGACAAAGTTGCTTCCGATCGATTTGTCCGAGCAGCTCGTGCTACGGGGTTGCAGTATGAACTCACTGGAGCGCTCGGGAGACGAACAAAGTTTCAACAAAATGATCTAAGCCAATTGGTGTTACTTGCGGAGAGTCGGAAAAGGGATGACTCCCCCGCCGAAGACGTACCCAATGATCCCGCCGATCAGTCACGTACGCCTGTCAATGGGTCCATCATACCAGATCCAAACCTTCCAGTTACCTTGCAATTGAATGACGATACGCTTCTCGAGCAAACTGTATTCACCTCTTCTGCTCCGTCGTCCGCGACCAGTCAGCTGAGCCATCTGGATCCAGTTTCGCAACCCCCTTTACACCCACTAGACCAGTGTATACTTCTGTCCCTTTGCCTCAATGTACGGAATACATCCCCTTCGCACGGTCTCACAAGCGAACAGATGTCCCCTTACGTCTCCCGCGTCATATCGCATCCCAAGAACTGGTCAGTTCACACTATGGCTTTGCTTCTGCGGTCCCGCCTTGAATCCACTCGCACACGAACTGTTGAGCGCTCAGTATTTCAACTCCAAGCCCTCGTAGACCAGATGCCGACCGCCGATTCCCCCTTAATAGAGCGGCTGCTTTACTTCCATTCAATACCGCTTCCGAGCAAGTGGGAGATGGAACGCGAGCTGGCATTACGTTTTCTCACTCTCGGCGTAGTAAAGTCGGCCTTAGAGATCTTCGAACGCCTTGAGATGTGGGAGGAGGTCGTGAAGTGCTGGCAGTCTATGGAGAGGACCGACAGAGCGGTTGCCATTGTTCGTGACTTACTCGAGGGCCGCAAAGAGGAAACAGAGAATGTGATTTCGCGGGGCAAAGATTTACCATCGCCGCGGCGCGGCAAGCTGGATTCAACACGACAGGCGAAGTTGTGGTGTCTTCTAGGAGACCTGGAGCCAGATGATGCAGTGAAACATTATGAGCGCGCATGGGCGCTGTCAAAGGAGACTTCCGGTCGTGCAATGCGGTCTCTTGGGGGCTACTACTTCGCGCGGGGAGAATATGAGAAGACTATTTCCTGCCTGCAGCGTGCGGTGAAAATCAATCCGTTATTATCCCGTTCTTGGTTTATCTTGGGTTGTGCCTATATTCGCCTCGAGAATTGGGAGGGAGCCCGAGATTCATTTAGTCGATGCGTTTCCATTGACGATGAAGATGGAGAGAGTTGGAATAATCTGGCTAGCATGTACCTCCGTTTGGATATCTCCGAATCACGCGTGAATGAGGTAAGTGGGGGTAAATCTTTCTCACCCTGCACGAACTCAAGTTTGTTTGCTTAGGAAGACCAGCCTAGCAAGGCCAAATCTTTTTCGAACAGAATGTTGGCGTTCCGTGCTCTAAAACAGGGCTTAAAACACAGCTACGATAATTGGCGCATGTGGTCGAATTACATGATTGTCGCCATGGATGTCGGGGAGCTATCAGAGGCATGCCGTGCACTAACGCGTGTCGTTGAAGAACGGAGCGCAAAAATTGGTGCAGAATGTGTCGATGAAGAAGTCCTTGAGCGCCTGGTAAATGCCGTTACCAGAGTGCCAGCTGACCTCGATCAGGCAGCTGGAGATGACGACAGGGGCCGCGGTGCTGTAACCAATCCAAATGAAGGCCATGGCCTCCTCAGGAGAGTGCTGGAACTTTTCGACCGGACGATTCTTCCACGTGTATCTTCTCCTCGCATCTTCCGCGCCTATGCACGTCTTCTAACCTGGAAATCACGGTGGGAAGATGCGCTGAAGGCTTACTTGGATGGGTATCGCTGCGGCGTGGCCGCAACGTTTGAGAAGGGAGAGACTGACGTTGAAAAGTGGCGTGAAGCCGTAAATGAAATCGAGGACGTGATGGGCGTTCTGAGAAACTTCGGACCGCGGATGCAAGGCATTAATTGGAGACACCAGGGTCGCAGTATTCTGCGGACGTTTATGGGACGCTCAAAGGACTTCGAAGATGAGGCAGAATGGTCACGCCTGGTAGAGTTGCAAAGCGAGCTGCGTACTGAAGAATAGTGGTAGAATGATATTTACATCGAGAACATGAGAAAGCAAATGCTACTGAATATGATATGACTGTGCGTTGAGGTATGACTGTGCGTAGAAAACACGTATCGTGAAGTATGTGCAGTGAGAGCATGTAGGACAAAGTGGCATGTGGGCGCAAGTCAAAGCTGGGGACATGAGGATTGAACGAAGTAGAACGAATCATGAGGAAAATAAATTGCTACAGCTTCCAGTCCAAAACCAGAGCCATGCGATTCAGAGCCAGAGTGGTTAAAATTTCAGTGACCATACTAAGGCCGGAATGCCTGATGGTCAGACGAGCGCTGAAGACATCTTCCGGCTGACCGAGCTCCCACATAGCGATTGTAGTGCGTCCGTCTACGCACTGAAATTCAATGAGCAAAACGAAAGGCACGAAAGCTAGCAACATCCTACCTCCATTTTCTGAGGAAAAACTTTCCACTTCAGCTCCCTACCATTCTGCGCCGTAAAATAGCGCGAGCTAAGACTGTTTTCATATACTGTTTCAACGACATGCCATTTTCAACACATACACGCTAGATTCTTTCTTGTGGCGTAGGTGATTGACCATGGCGACTTCCGGCCCGTTACCGTATACAAGGTATCCTGGGGCTCTGGACGGGCCGAAATATAAGTAAGAATTGCTGGGACCCATAATTTCTGGGTGTTGCTGGCTCCAAGCCGCTTCGCGAGCGATGTGGACAATTACATTCACTTGTTGGTCAACCTTCGGAGTGACATGTCAGAGGATGCTGAGCACTGGGTTTCAGGCATCGTTACCGTTTCCCTAATTTTTGGACCGTCACGGATTAAAACTAAGCCGATGATGTTCAAACAGGTACGTACACCGTAAACGCTGGTCTGCTCTCGAGATCTTCAAATCTATGACTGAAGAGGTCTGATCCGAACTGGAGGAGGACGTATGAGCCAGACATGACGAGAAGGTGGAAGAAAGACGGGGAGATTTCTGGGTCGTTGTATTCTGGTCGCTGATATGTAACTTACCTTTTCACGCACAAGAACATGCTCGATTGGGAATAAGAGATTTGAAGGCACGGCCACAAGAAGCCCACGGAGAAGCCCACGTGGCTCCTCGTGGCCCCCATTTCATTTCAGCAGCCGAAACCGGTCACCTCATTGATCGCCTTCCCTCAGGGCCTGCCGTCTTCCACACTATTCGTGCGATGGGCAAATGCCTCTTATTCTAGGTTACCAAGTGAAATATCAAATTATGCCAAGAGAAAGTGGGATATTGGCCATGCGTGACCTTCGTGTGTCTGTAGGTGTGTATGCAGGTGTATGCAAACTACAATAGTGCTCCTGAGAAGAAACGCAGTAAACAAGTCAAGGTTCACCGATGACCATCGAGGCGCTCCACGTCTACGTACTAGCATTGATAAGCTCATTCCCAAAATGATAAGGAACGACACACGTGGATAAAGCTCTGAACCAGACGGAAAAGTGAATGGTCCGTTCAGTCGTACACTGATTAAATGAATATTATCACCACCGATCCGTCTGTCCGAGGATGTCATTTCTTACCATGTATGATGCCTGGTGAGTTAAGTTTGCGTAAACAAACGGGTAAAGCGGCCAGAAAGCCTTACGCACCGTAAAATAGCGTCCATACAAGAATAAATGTGAAAATATTATCTTGACCTGGGTTGACAAGCTCCCCAAGTCCGCCAGGCAAGTATCTTGCAGGTTTCCCTCTGCAGTTTATGGCGTAGATGATAAATGAGGTTGAAATGATAGTGGCTATAAAGAGCGCGAATCCTAGCCAGTTCTCTAGACCGAGAATTCCTGCGACAGCACCAGCAAAGCAAGAGGAGAGGAATTTGACGGACGTCAGCGCTTGATTATGCAGGACATTTGGTGCAAATACAAGCTGAGCTGCAGAATCTGTAGTTGTCGCCATCGACGATGTTGAATGTGAGCGCGAGAGCGGTTTGAACTTTGCTCGTACGACTCGGACACCGGAAAGATCTCTCACGGTCTTAGTTCATTCCGATCCTAAACGAGAATAGATCATCTACCCTGACATCGCGCATTTATAAGGTCGAACAGTAGAAAGTCGTCCAACAAACCAATACTTCCATCTCTCTAGAGAACTTGAGGTGAAGTCATGTCCAAGAATCCAGATGGAAAACAGATCAAGGTCGGGATTCTTGGTGCGACGGGTACTGTAGGGCAGCGTTTCGCCACTCTGCTCGCAAACCACCCGTGGTTTACTATCCATGCACTTGGAGCATCTCCCAGATCAGCGGGAAAGCCATATGTGCAGGCTGTTATGTGGAAGCAGACGACGCCGATACCAGTCCGTCGTCCGCGATATGATAGTGCACGAGTGCTATCCACAGCACTTTGCTGACTGTGCTATCATCTTCTCTGGTCTTGACGCCGATGCGGCTGGAGACATAGGTACGTTCCTAGGTATTGCTCTTTTACGCGACTTATCTTTACAAAAATCAGAATCTGCGTTCAGAAGCGCCGATCTCGCTATTTTCTCCAATGCCAAAAATTACCGGAGAGATCCCTCCGTACCTCTGATCGTCCCCCTCGTAAACGATTCGCATCTGTCCATTATTCCTCAGCAGCAATCTCTGCACAGTCCCCCTCTTAAGAAGGGATTCATCGTTACCAATGCCAATTGCTCTACAACGGGCTATGTTATACCCCTTCGCGCCCTGGAGAAGGCCTTTGGACCCATCGAGTCGTGTCTGGTCACTACCATGCAAGCCATCTCCGGGGCTGGATATCCAGGTGTTTCTAGTCTTGATATCATCGATAACGTCGTGCCCTACATCAGCGGCGAAGAAGAGAAAATGGAGTGGGAAACGCTGAAAATTCTGGGAGGGATCGCCGATGGAGATGATGGAATAAAGACCTTTGACATGCACGCACGCCATCCGTTACGCGTATCCGCGTCGTGTAACCGAGTCCCAGTCGTTGATGGGCATACGATGTGCGTCTCTGTGCGTTTTCAGCAGAGACCTCCTCCCAGCCCGCAGCAAGTCCGCGAGGCACTGGTGGCTTATACTCCGGAGGCACAGTCTATTGGGTGTCCATCCGTTCCTGTCCATGCCATTTTTGTGCATGAAGAACCGGATCGCCCACAGCCTCGGTTAGACCGATATTACCAAGATGGTGCAGGCGTGTCAGTGGGAAGAGTGCGCCAATGTCCCGTTCTTGATATAAAGTTCGTCGTCCTCGCGAACAATGTCTCTATTGGAGCAGCTACAAGCAGCATCATTAACGCGGAACTCGCCGTGTTGAAAGGGGTTGTGTAGGTGGAGTAACGGGGGCGCGCACTCAGCAAGAACAACGTGCCAGATCTAGAAGTTCGCGGTAAAGTCTTGCATGATAGTATCAAGATCAAATAATAGCGTTTATGTTACTGCCAGTATATTATGGATGAAAGCACTGGTACAATTGTATACTGCAGGTTAGTGCGGATGATGATGTTGATACAGTATTGTAGCAAAAAAGTGAGCAAAACATTGTTTATCAACCAGCCCGGGAGGAACGGTCGCGGATCTGTACAAAAGTCTCGACCATGCGCATCATGTTACCCAGACCTGGCGTCTCCGGAAGCCATTCTCCGTTGTTGACGCAGAGAACCTTCATGCGTTCGTGATAGTCAAGATCAGGAAGCAGCTTAGGGGTGATCAAGAAGTATTGTGCGCTGTCAGCCTTGCATGTGACTTCGACCAATGAATTGTGCACTGCGCGCTCGGCACGTTGATCCATACCCTTTGGAAACCGTTGTCAGCACTTGACGTATAAACAGGGTCAAAAAAGGGGGTACCTGGTTAATCTCGTCAACGAGAGAGAACGGCGTTCGGGCCTCTTCAGTTAAACTCATCAGGTATAAGATAGTGGTGAGGGATCGTTCCTAGACTCCAATGTAAATACCACGCGTAGAGTAAGTTTGATCCATACTTACGCCGCCTGATTGTCTCTGTCCAGTAAGAAGCTGCAACTTCTCCTTATCACGGAATTTAACGAGAATGTCGATTGCCCACTTGTCATAATCGTCATGGGGGCTGATCCGGATTTCACCTGCGCAGCCAATACCTACAAAAGTCGTTACACGTAAATTCATGACGCCAGCAGTGTTTAGCAACTTACGATCAAATGCAGCAGAGAATTTTTTTCCGATGCTGGCAACAAGTTGTTCAAGAGCAGGTTGCCAACGATCCTGGTATTGAACTCAGAAATGAAATGGAGCAAACAATAACGCCGCTTACTCTGGCGTTTTTTATTTCTCGTTCCACTCTCCGGGTAGCCTTCTCTCTGTCTTCCAGAGTTTTCGTCAGAGCTTCGATCTGTTTGTCATCGTGGTAAATGAAGACCCTCATTACGGGTGGAGCGAACAAACCTCATTCTTTCGCCGCTCATACTGCTCAACAACACCGGGGTTGGTCAGCGTGATCATGTCAAGATTGGCGCGCTGAACATCGAGTGCCGTCTGCAATTCATTCACACTCCGGTCGTGAACCGAACCATCCTGTATGGATGTAAGTTATTTCTGCCAGATATTAACCATCATCTCAGGGTCACTCACCATTTCCATCTTGGCAAATTGTTCTTGGAACTCTGCGTCCATGCTCCGAACAAGGTCCAGGCTGATGTCGCGTTTACTCTTCGCGTCAGCCTTCGCCGCAACGAATATTTGGTCCGCTAGCGTTTATGCGTTACTTCATATCCGCGGACGTCGCAGGAAAGTGTGCGAACCTTCTTCGAACTCGGCAAGAGCCCGCTGGTACTTTTCATCCTTCTCTTGGCACAGGGCTTCAAGCGCATTCTTGTTTGCGCCAACCTGGAGGAATTCAAGTCCACTACGAGTTGCCTCGATTTGATCAGATATTGCAGCACGGATCAATTGCTGTGGAGTGGCTTGTCATTTTACTCACGGATTCCAGACTAAGCGAAACTAACCGTGTATTCCTTTACGATTTTAACGCGCTTCTTCGATATCTCAAACAACCTCTTCTTGAGCTTGGCTCGTTCATCCTCCACGGAGGGTGCGTTCTCAAGGCCCTTCAGCTTGGTCTTGTTAGTCTCTGTGGTGCGGTTAGATATGAAAACAACCGATCGGTTCATATGTACCGATTTTAGCTGCTAGCGTAGCCAAGTGCTTCTTCTGGTTATTAACAGCCTTCTTGCGTGCATCGAGGGCATCCTACAAAGATGGTACGTCAATTTACTTTCCGAGGCAGGGAAAAATCGACAGACAAATGTCTTCTTGAACTGAGCTTCTTCCGCCCTAATTTCGCGCTCCTCTGCTGCAAGGTTGTTCGCATCCTCGTTGATGACTTCAAGAGCCTGCCTTGCTTCCTGAATGGTCTGATCGAGTTTCTTCTTGATCTCAGGGTCGACTGCACCCCTGGTAAGTATACTTCAAAAGGAGGCGCCATGATGGGCCACTTACTCGTGCTGCTGACAAGATTCCGGGCTGGACGGAGATCCCTCGTCATGTTCAGGGCTGCACGCTTGCCGTATCTCGATCGTGAAACCGTGTTGAGGACTCTTCCTGCAATGAACTTAGCACCGCCACCGTCTCGTGAAACAGCTTCCATCGCAGCATTTACATTGACCTTGGAGGCATCCAAGCCAATGGCCTGATACCATAGTCCTGGTCAGTGTATGGTGACTAAAAGAAGAATGGCCGGCTGACGGTACGATGTAAGCTAACTTCTCGCGTGAGGAACCACAGAAGGCCGTCGGGGCACTCAATCTTATTTATCGCGTAATCGTCAAAACCAAGTGCCTTCAACTACAACAGACAGTTAGACCATTCAACAGAAATAACATGAACGCACCTCTGCCTCGTTCATGGGAGGAGGGCTCTGATCAACCTTGGGCCTGAACCAGATGTTGATTTTCGCGCCCTTCCGAAGCCCGGCCTGCTCACTGTCATTCAAGTAGTGATTGAGGGCATTATAATCTTCCTCGCATTGCGTGACAAGAATCTGCAAAGTCATCAGTCACTTTATTCAAAAGCAGTGGGCGGGATGTGGTGCAAACCTTAAGCTGATCCTGATTAAAGCACGACTCGATAGCATCGGTAAAGCGTCGATCCGGAACGGTGCAGCATATCATAGGAGGCTCAAACACCTCCATCTTGAACTTGTCCTGGTGGTTACGAAGCCACACGACCGCATCAGCTATATCTCTATCCCAACTCCGCAATTTCTCGAGTTTACGATGGCGCTCGTCTTCAAGGTTTTTCAGCCTGTGATAAATGCGTCATGCCCGTCCCGCATTATAGAATATCTAGTTTTCTCACTGGTCTAATGCACCTCTGATGTCCGCCTGTTGGGTGACGGAGGCATCGACATTCTTCCTTTGTCGCTCCTGCAAGTCCTCCATGCGCGTCGTAGTCTGGGTGTGTTCCCGGTTGACTCTCCTCTAAAAAATGGCGGTTAGCACATATTGCGTTGCCCCTTCATGCAGTGCACGAACGATCTCAGCATTGATAGCTTCTACATCTTCTAGTTCGGGCGGGTTTTCAAGCTCTTTCTGCCATTTCTCATTCTGTCCTTGGATGTCTTTGATCTTCTTGAGGCGGTCCTTCTCGGCCCGCTTCAGGCCGTCAAGTCTGTTCGTGACGTCTTCTGCGTCACGTTCCTGAGTGGCAAATAATTAGACAAGAAACAAAAATGAACTGTCAAAACGAACAAGCTTGTCATTCTCGCTCCATTTGCTCTTCATCTGTTGGAACTTCAGGCGAGATGCAGTCTTCTTTTTCTCACGTGCTTTCTCGTATTCTTTGTGCTGCGCAGCGAGTTGCCTTGAAGTGCATGAGTAAATTGGGAATAACACATGGAAAATGGGCATACTCTAGCTTGGCGTGTGCAGGCGCGTTCCTATCCTTTAGTTTCCGCACCCGGGCATGCAACTCCCGCTGGCGGTCTTTTGCTTTCTGATAACGATCCTTAGCTTCATGGTATTCGTTAACAGGAATCAACACTTTTAAAACGGCAATCTATGGCAATGGATCAAGAATGAGTAACAACGTCATGAATTAAATTACTCACATCCTTCTCGATACGCTTGCGCTCTTGATAACGCTGAACGTCTCGCTCAAGTTGGGCATTACGGTCTTGCATCGTCTTCAACCGCTCCTGCTCATCGTGGGCTTTCTGCAAGGTACCCGTAAATCAAAAGCGATCATTAAAGCCGAGATTTCACATACATCCTGCAAGTCCTTAAGCTCTTTGCCGGCGGTAATCAGTGTGTCATGCCAACTTGACAAATTTACATCTCCCGCGGCACGTTGCGTCTCTCTGAGCAACTGCTGCGGAGTCATTTGTGCAAACTCGGAGACCTTGTCCTGAGGCAAGAAAGAACTGAAAAGACGCGCATATATGCGCTCAGAAGTAGCGCTCAGCACAGGAAAGGCCAATTACCATAAGTTTCCGACTTGAACATTGAGCCTCGCCATGCGGTTAGTAATCTCTTTGCCAGTGCAGGATTTTCCGTTGAGGGTCAAAGTCGAGCCTTTGGACTTGGCGTTCAAGTTGCGTCGGATTACAAGGTTCTTTTGACCCTTTGCACCCTTAAGCTCAATTTCGATGTAGCCGCTGTCTTTGCCATGCTTCACGAAGCTAGAAATCTCGTTTGCGCGACCAAGAATCTAGATAAGGTAGACGTGAGGCAGGAAACGAAAATAACGAAAAGCACTCACGCTCGGAGGCCAATTGAGGCCGAGACAAATAGCGCAAGCAATACTGCTTTTACCAGTGCCGTTGGGGCCGAGTATCATGTTCAGGTAAGGACCCGGCCGGAACTCGACCCAGTCGTACGTAAGGAAGTTGTGCAACTGAATGCGCACGATAGAACCAGGGATGAAGCTAAGAGACAGTAATGAGAAACATGAACAATTGTGAAGGACATTCCGGTGACTCACCCATCATCATCACGGGGAAGAGTCGCTATTTGCTCCCTTTTCGGGGTGGAGGGAACGAAGTCGCCTTCTGTATTGACGCGAGCGCGCTTATGGCCTCTTGGAGATCCGTCCTCGTCCTCGTTCTCGGGATCACCCTCAGCATCTACATCGCCTTCGGCATCCGCGTTATCACCGTCCTGCGTCTGATCTGGCTCTTCGTCCGGTGCTTCAGACTCGACACGCGTCGCTTTACCTTTACCTTTCCTGTCCTTGACTTTCTCGTCCTTGACTTTCTCCTTTTTGACCTCTTCTTTGAGACCATTCGGAAGAGCAGAGTTCTCCTTGAGAGAGTCGGTATCGACCTCTACGTCTGCTCTTGGTCGACGAGGCATGTTGGTCACACAGCAGAAACACACAAGGTTCGGAGCAAGCTGTAATAATTGACGCGTTTTGAATGTTTGGAAATGTTTGACACGGTAGGCGCGACGCGTTTAGGGCCGGATCTATTGGACTACAAAGGACGACTTGCTATTACATACTAGCACTGCTTGCTATCCATGCACTTCCTAGGTCGCATTTGCCTTGGGTAGTTGACCCGCACAGGCTTCAGCTTGACATCCGACCCTACTCAGGAGTTGTCTCTTTAACGTTGCTCTAACGCCCTTACGTAGTCCGAAGAAAGAAAGAATTTCATCCCGGTCCGAGATTCGACTCCCATGAGCATCAGACGGAATAGTACCACTCATGATCTCGCAACTTTACGCATCCACCCAGACGGATCGCGCGTCCAACAATCGTCTATCAACAGGAGGACACGCACAGCTCCTTCAACAGTTCCAGATACCAGAGGCAACTGGATCGCTCGCGATGCAGGAGGCAAAGTTGCTGTAAGAAAAACACGGAACGCTAGTGCCAAGGTTGATGACGAGGACGGAGAGTCTATCGATATTCGTCTCTCGGATGAGTTGGGTGAAGAGGACCTCACAGCACGGACGAGTAAGAAAGGCAAGCAAAAGGCAATTGAGAGTGACGCGGAGGATAGTGGCGGGAAACGCACTGGCAGGAATTTCAGGGCGAGGAAACGACGCAGCTTCACCGAGGACTTGTCATTCTTGGAACCCTCGCTGCGCTGTGTGGTTCCACAATCAGAATCAACCTCTAACGATGACTTTTCCTCGTCCTCATCATCCGAATCTGATTCTGAATCGGAGGAGATCAAAATCACATTTCCGGACCCATCACCCGTAAGAGTTAATGCTCATCCAATGATGTTCGCTAATCATCAATAGGAGCTTCTAAAATGCATTCACCACTTTGCCAGCCGTTACTATCAGGAGAAGGGCGTTTTGTCCGACAGAAGCAGGGGTTACCGAGACGAGAGGAAAACCCGGCGCTCCAAAAAGAGTGCAACCAATATTCACGATCAGACGACAAGCAAACCGGCACTGTGGACGAGAGATCTTTCCCTTGATGCAGACGACGAAGACGATCAGTGGGAGGATGAGGAGGATGAGCGCGAAGATAAGGAAGACGAGTGGGAAGACGATGAAGACGATGAAATGGAAGATGATGAAAACCCTTCCCACAACGAAGAACATCTGGAGAAGGACATGTACAAGGCGCTTGACGGCTCGGCTTTGGTTGCAATAGGTATTGAAAATCACTGCTCCTCACCGCCGCGCTGACCAGCATCTAGGCATAATTCTTCAAGAGCAAATTGCGCATGCTATGACCACTGGCTTCTCCGGTACTCATGTACATCCAATGCGGCGGCGGCACGATTCCGCAGAACGAAGCGCTTCATTTGAATCGGACTGATACCACCTGTTCGTCGTACACGTAGTAGTATTATATCCCAGCGTAATAGATGAATTAGATGACGAGCAACACAAATGAGAAACAAATACTACTTCGACTTCATCCTATTCTTTGGATCCAACTTCAAAATGTAATCCTCCGTCAGTGTCCCATCCTCCCACCGCTTCAAAATGTTCCCTCTGTATATCCCCATATTCGACCCTCCAAATACTTTGAGTCGTTCTAATCGACGTTCTCGAAGTTTGTTTTTGGGTAACATGCCGGACACCGCGTGCCGTATGATCTACATTTGCGCAGGGCGGGGTAAGCATATATATCGTATGCGTCGAGCGACACCAACCTCATAAGGTTTTTTCTCCATCATATCCTTATACTCGGTCTCTTTCAACCCACCAGGGTACATCGTGTGTTTGCGGTACACCAGTTGTTCATCTTTACGACCAGTCACCTTGATGTGTTTCGCATTTGTAACCACGACATAGTCGCCACAGTCCACTGAAATGCGCATGAGTGAGAGAACATTGATGGTAATCACGAAGTAAGAAACGTACAGCTCTTGTCGTATACCGGTTTGTGCTTGCCCATGAGCACGAGAGCTATTCGTTCCGCCAGTTTTCCGAGAACGCGGTCAGAGGCATTGACATGATGCCATACTCGCGCGTAAGCAAGAGCTGTCTATGATGCAGCTCGAGTTAGATGTTCGCCCCTTGCATATAGAAAAAATCGCGTACGTTGCCTACTGCTTGAGACATGAAAGTGCTGGTTTGAGGAAGGTTAAATTATTGCGCTTTGAGCAAGTGCAAAGAAGCGAAAGCACGTGGCGTTGCTAATTTTAGACACATACTTCTCCGGGATACAAGAACTGTAGTACAACCTACAAGATGGAAGTACATTATGACAATATCTAAGTTCTCCCAATAATAGATCATAGGTATATCCCTCAAGACATCCGATCACTTCTTTCCCTTCTTTTTACTAGAGCCCTTCTTCGGGGTATTCGTTGCACTTGATGACGCAGCAGCAGGTTTTGGGGTTGCGGGTGCGGACGCAGGCGCAGTTGCAGGCTTGACTACAGGCTTAGAAACACTCTTTGGAGGCGTAGGCTTGTGCAAAAAGTTGATGAAGAAGGTCGCAAGACCTCCACTCATCGTGTACATGATCCATTTTGGCACACGAACAAGTGCGCCGTAGATCTTAGTCAGTATTTGTGCCAAGTAATCTAAAATGTATTCGCTATCAAAAGG
This sequence comes from Suillus ampliporus, assembly GCA_016584345.1. Lineage (NCBI taxonomy): Eukaryota > Fungi > Basidiomycota > Agaricomycetes > Boletales > Suillaceae > Suillus > Suillus ampliporus. The sequence goes on from JABCPV010000162.1 coordinate 35,580, forward strand.
CAGTGAGCACTGGTAAGGTGATTAAATCTGACACGGCCTACCGTTCACCGCCGGGGCCATAGACAGATTCCCATGGCTCCTTCATACTCCACCCCTCCTCCTTGAGAAACTGGTGTAAAATTTCGTCGGTCAACCTTATCTGACCGGCCTTGTAAAACCGTAAGGTCTGCCCGCGGTCTTTCAATACAACAAGGTACGGCGCACTGATAAAAAGTCAATGACCTGAACACGCTGCAAAATCGCTAAAGACTCACGACCAGACAGCCCATTTGGTGGTGATACTCGTGACATTGAGATAGTCGATTCGACCAAAACGCACATGAGGAAGCTCTCCTTGCTCCAGGGTATAGTTATACGTGGCGTCAAAGACACTGTCTACGAACTTCGAGACGCCTTCTGGCTGTCCCGCGGTGACGGTTCTGGTGGGAATGAGTTGATCGTTGTCTCCCTTGAAAACAATCAGCCCACATTATAAGGAACCAAACTCGTTCCTTCTCCTCCTCTGGAGTCAGTGCCTCGTTCACAATCAATTCTGCGTAGTTCTCGTCCGTGATGAGAGGTATCCGCTCATCCCACGTCAGATCTGGCGCTCCAGTAATGTTAAGACCAATGAGAGAGGATACAGCGGACAGAGGTCCTAGAGTGACAAGGCTATCCAGGAACGACATCTTCCCTGGCCCATGTTGCGTTGCAGGGGTGGATGAGGGATGTGAGACGTGTACTGGTGAGGGACTTTGGCTTGGGACGGGTTGTCCTGGGGTCCATCCAGCTGAAAAGTATTGAGCATTGACTAGCCCTGTCAGGGATAAAAAGCTGGCAGCGTATACCAAAGGCCTCATCTCTCAGAATATGTTCAGGGTAATGGGATGAGAAGTTTGGTCCAAGTGATGAATTTAGGTCGAGCGAGTTACATAAAAGGTAACCGAGCATTGTACCTAGCTGTACCTTCATGAGACCAGGCTGTCAATAACACTCGCATGAACTGTCACATGTCACTCCTTGCTCTCAGACGATCATATTATCTCTGGCAAAATTCCCAGTGTCATCAGACGCGACGTGGAGGAAAATGTTTAATGCGCATGTGTGATATGCCTGGCATGCTGCGTGGGTGTCCCTACCAATTTTTAAACAGTCACCTTTACCAGCTAGTTGGCGCATGCTCGTGTATGAAACTGACTATGATGTGTACCGCTCAGTGCAATGTCCGGACCAGAGTGAGGCTCTTCTCATCCAGCGCCCTTTTGACACCTGTAGGCGTAGGACATCTTGCTGTGCGAGGAGCTGAGCTCTAGTCCTCCTTGGTATATCAAGATTGACGAAAAGATTATACTATTCTGTGACGACCTTCTCAGCTTGCAGGCGAGCACCAGTGCACTTACACCGCATCAGAGAAACTCCTCGTCTGCATTGTCGTTAGAGTCGAGAGAATTGCACCCGGTTCTATAGTAGAAACTCGGGCTGCATCGGAGGTTGAGCGGAGGAAAGGTTGTTCGTGTCCTTAATGAATGTCTTTCTTTCGAGTCAGCGGTCGTAATGCGTGCATAAGGGTGTTTACTCTTGAACGAGGTCCCCTGATTCAAGTAGCTGGTCGTGCCATCCTATTTGGGATTTGCTTCCTGAAGCTTGCAGATAGCCTTGGGTATGACACTCTGTGGCCTTATGTACTGGGTTTTGTATACATGAATTCTGCGAGGGATACTTTTGCCCACCCTGCATCTAATATTATGCAGCCCAGACCTTCGCAATCAGCTCCGTCAAGCCTATAGGAATTTATGTTAGGCAAGGAAAGACGACAAGGAATATCGATCGCACCAATGTCGTTTGTGTTGAACTGATACACGCCGACGAGAACGCCAACCGTCGCGGACCTCAGTGTCCAAGTCGAGATAGGGCCAATGATGGGGAATTTGCGTTGGTGCACGTAGTCCACAACCATTGAGTCAAACTAGCATGAAGAAGCCAATGTCAAATCCTCGCAAAAATCCACCTCTATCGGTCACGCACCCCAATATGAGAGTGCATCACTAAGCTAAGACCGAGCAGTCCGTCGAGGACGGGGTAAGATGACCCAGAGGTCACGAAAGCGGCTGCGGTCATGGGAACAAGCGAGGCCGCAAGAAGACGCTCGAATGCCCAGTGGTACGAGCCATGAGTCCTTGATGGAGGAGGGAACTCCGTAGGGTCGTTGACTGTGCCCTTTAAGATAGCTGCCGAGCGTAAAAGTGAGCTTGTCTGGTATCAAACTGAAGAGTTCGTGAACGTACGTCCACCTGGTACATATTCTGTGTCCGAGCTTGCCGCTCTCACTTTGAAACGCAAGATAAGCGTGAGGAGTTAGAAAGGTTTAAATTGTGCTTACCTTGCAATGCAGATCGCAAGACATTACGTCCAGTTGCTGAAGCAAAAGTTCTGGGCAGCGTTGAGCGAATGAGCATGGACATCGCTGGTGGTGTCAAGAAAGAAGTGCGGGAAAAGTTTGTGTGCGGGGCGCGTGAAAGTCGCAGAAGGTCCAGGCATACCTAAGGTACCTACTACATAGGCACCACGTCATATCCGATAACTCGCTCGAGTTTCAAATTCAACCAACACTGCCCAACTCTTCTCGGTGGACAACCAGCAAGTCTTACACTTAATTCCAGCTTCAAAAATGCGAACGTGGGGGTCTGTGCGAAGCACGCTGACCTGGACTACGCTTCTTTCTCTCGTGAGCCAACTCAGGGCTGCTCCAACCGAAGGTATAACACAGACCAAGAGATTTTGACAGTTCTAATGTAGAAGATGTCCAGTTCCATCCGCAGCCTCTTTCTACGTTCCGTACCTGCCAGGCTTGCACCAAGATACAACGCACCCTTTACACATATACGCTGGACACATTATTTCCGATCCCGATGCAGCTTCAGCAGCCAGCGCGGACATTCTCGCGCACTTGTTCTTCGTCATGGTCAAGGCTCGTAGGTCAGCCGACAAGGAGAGGCTGATGTTCTGGTTTAATGTGTGTTTCATCTGCTACAGTGGTATGCACGGAGCTAAGATTGCAATAGGGTGGACCAGGATGTTCCTCGTTTGACGGGCTGATGATGGAGGTTGGACCTTGGAGGATTGATGGAGAGGGCGGCCTTAAGACTGTAGAAGGAGGCTGGGAGGAGTACACTACTATGGTATATGGTAAGTCCATGATGTATGCTGCATCGACCGCGTCTTAACCATGTAAATGTTTCTCCTTCTTCAGTGGATCAACCTGCTGGAACAGGTCTTTCGTATACTAGCACGAACCACTATGTGCACGGTCTACAAGAGGTACGTGGTAAGACGTATGGGCACACGGCTAGCTAATATGGTGACCATGCCAGGCAACTGACCAACTTCTGGAATTTCTCCGCACATTCTATAAAGTGTTTCCTGAATACGAAACTGTAGACGTACGTGGCTTTAGCAGTCCCGAAACCTCACCTAACGTCAACTTACAGACCTATCTGGGCGGCGAGAGCTATGCTGGACAGTATATCCCCTACTTCGGTATAGCAGCTCCTAATCGCTTTCTGCTGGGCGACACTGACCCCTTTCAATAGCGGATGGTATTCTCTCATCAGAACTCAGAATCCCCTTACGAGGAGTTGCAATCGGCAATGGATGGATAGATGGTCGTAGTCAATACCCTGCATACTTAGACTACGCCGTCACACACGGACTTGTCGACGAAAACTCGCAGGTAAGCAATTTGAGCATCTCAACAACCCTCTTCTCATCGAGCCTATCATGAACAGCACTATAAAGACAGCAAACAAGCGACTGATAGATGCATGTCGGAATTCAGGGACATCACAGGACCAGAACCCATACATGTAAACCAATGCGAGGACCTGCTGACTTATGTCCTCCAAAGCAAGTCAAGAACGTGAGTTGAAATCTTGACTACTGCTGCAAAAGGTTTCTGATCTTGGAATCACTATCACAAAGTGTCGACGGACAAGAAAAATGTGTGAACATATATGATGTCCGGTTAGAAGATGACGCGCCTTTCTGTGGCATGCAGTGGCCGCCAGACTTGAAGAACATAAGTTCTTATCTTGCTGTTTGTCCCCCTCTCCACATGCCGTCCTTATTGTCTAACAGAACTTTTGTTTCAGCGCAAAGATGTCCTCAGGGCACTGCATGCGGAAGCAAAGTCTGAGAATTGGGTCGAATGTCTCGGAAGGGTCAGCAATGAGTTGCGTGACTATCTGTCTGTATCGTCTGTCGCGCTTCTTCCTGCAGTGCTAGAAAAAATCCCCGTTTTACTGTTTGCTGGTGATCAAGATTTTATCTGTAATTATATGGGTATCGAGAACACGATAAAATCTTTGACGTGGAACGGAGAGAGAGGACTAGGGGTGGGTGTCTTCTCATGTCCAGAGTTTCAGAGCTGACCATCGCCTTAGGAGGTACAAACGAAATCATGGACGGTCGATGGCTCGCCGGCAGGGACCTGGGTTTCCTCACGAAACCTCACGTATGCCAAGGTGCGTTGTGTCCCCAACGCAAGTCCCTCCGCTCACGACGCCACAGATCTTCAACGCGTCACACATGGTGCCATATGATGTTCCTGAAATTGCGCATGACATGATCTTGCGATTCATGGGAATGGATTTCTCTGCCATCGTCGACGGGTCTGCACGCATACCAAGTGCAGTCGGCGACGACGCCAAGCCAATATTTTTGGACAGCGGTAATGTGCCGTTATCACCGCCGTTGCCTGGCAAGACGTCTGAGGAGACCGAGGCACAGTGGCAAGGTGACCGTCTTCTTCTTTCATACGGCAATGAGGTGCTAACTCAATGTTCTCGTCAGCCTACTATAATGCAGGCTCGATAGTGCTGATCTTCCTTGTTCTCGCGATTGTGATCGGGCTTTGCATATGGTGTCGTTTACGTCGTCGACCTGTACGGTTGTCACGGAATTCTCAGTCGGAAGAGAACATTCCTTTGAACACTACTTCGGATGCATATGACGACGAGCGAACGCAGCGAAACCGAAAAGGGAAGGAACGGGCTGTTGACGATGAGACTGGGACGACTATCTTTGATGTTGGAGAGGATGAAGAGGAGTACAATAGTGATGATGGGCGGAAATAATAGAATAGAGTAGGCGAATTATTGTAGCATTTACTTCAGAGCCCATTTGTCGCTTGATCATGACGGACCCCGGGTCAGAAAAATCACCTTCAACCATTCCCTCCTCGAACGCGGGAATTCGGCTGAACCCCCGGAAGTGTGGCATCTGCTCATAATCCCTGGCACTCTGTGAGCGATGTTTGTGCAGAAAATCGATTCGTTTAGATTGTACATCTAACAGTGGGTGCAAAACTCAATAATCGTGATCATCTGCTTCCGCAGCAACTCCAAAGGTCACCTATGAGTGAAAATAGATTTTTGGGAAATTTCCAATCTTTTTGAACGACGAGCTTCTTGAGCAGCTAAGAAACCGGCCAAAAAACTTGTCGCTCAAAAATGTTTTGAAAGTTCTTCCGATTGTCCTGAACAAGGAGTTGAAGGAGGACAAGCCTTTCTACAAATGTTTCCTCCATCGCATATCATGATGCCCGTAGAATTTCTTCAGCGAAGACACTTATGGTAGCGTTGTTATCCTTCCGGACCTGTATAGCAAAATCAAGACGCTTGATCGATCCAAGTGAAGACGTACCAAGCCCTTGCACGCTGGGAAAAACCAGTGAAAGGGGGAGAACATTGGCGCAGCGGGACAACTTCGACGCTGTACACTCGGTCGCGAAGGATATAGCGAGAGCAAGCCAGCCAACGACTTCGTGAGTACCCTGAAGAGCGCCTCGCTGCATCAATCAAAAAGTAACAGTGTCATGGATGTGAAGAGAGAACGAACGGAAGTTCGATGCGAGCGATAAAACAAGATTTACACTTGCAAGTACGTCGGTTCCTTCCGAGCACTCAGTACTCAAGCGGCATGTTGCGGGCGTCACTAGTAACTGCAAATAATAAGTATGAGGCCTGATGCATTGCATGATGATTGATCTCGTTGATTCGGTAATTGCTGGGATGACGAGTGCTATATCACACCGCAGCAATTACAGAGTCAAGTCGAGGCTATCGATGTTACCAACGGAATCTGGTATGGACATGTATCGCGGTGTTGTCATTCAGTTAGTTCCCCATGCCAAACGTACACCGGTGCGTCTTTGCCATATGACTGCCGCGAAGAGGCGAACATCAGACTTAGTGGGCATCAACCAGTTTTCATCATCGACAGGTGCAAAATCTCAACAGCTTGGTCGAGATATTCGATCCGCCCGGAAAGTCCTTGATAGCCAGCGGCTCAGTGCACCGGACACCCTTTGAAGGCGCACAAATATTGATATCCATGCCACATGTATTCACCGTAACCGACGAGGGCGCAGTGTGCAGATAGAGAGCACATCTCGCGGATGCGACCGAACCTTAGATTGAGACCAGAACTCATTCCTGTGAAATAATGCGAGGAGCTGCTGTCTTATGTCCTCAAAAGCAAGGCAAGAACGCAGGTTGAAATACTATCGCTATGACGTTCCCATTGGAGGGTGGTTCACTCCACGAAAGCGTTTGACGAACAAGAAAAATGCGTGAATGTTTATGATGTTCGGTTGGAAGATGGTGCGCCTTTCTGCGGCATGCAATATTAATGGCCGCCACACCTGAAGAACATCAATTCTTACCTCTCTGTTTGTCGCCCTCTCCATATGCCATCTTATTGTTTAACGAAGCCCTTTTCCAGCACGAAGATGTCCTCTAGGCATTACACGAGGAGGCAAAGTCTGAGAACTGGGTCGAGTGTCTGGGAAGCGTGACCATGATCTGTCTGAAGTACATCTGTTGCATTGCGTTCAGCACTTGAACCTACAGCTTCCAGAATAGTATGGAAGTTGCAGATATAAGTTTTGGTGAGTCATTTGCAGATGCCCACACAGATTCGATGAATATTTGAATGAGCGGATGGTGATGAGAGAATGAAAGTTTGATGTGAGCGATGAAGCGAGGTTTGTAAAAAATCTGGTGTGTCGGACCCCGGTTTCTTCCGAGCCATGTCCCCTATCCCGAACTCCTTTATGCAGTCCACGCTTAAAACATCTCCGTCGATGATCCTCATCTGAATCGGGCGGCATGCAGTATATTCACTTTGTTAATATTGTCTACGGCGATTCCACCAATTCACTGGATAACCGGAACATTAACGAAGGTTTTAAGGGTACGTATTCGACCACTTTCATCAAGTGAGGTCGCTCCTGATACCGATGGGATTGAAGGTGAGAAGGTTTACATCGTTCCAACCTACACCAATGATCCAGAAATAGCTGCAATGAGATTTGTCTCGTCCATTGCGCCATCTGAAGACTCGAGCGGCGTGGATTATTCGAAGGGAGATGGAGGAGGGCTCTACCGCTATCTTGACACCTGTTACGATTGCTTTGGTAACGGACCGTACGTCAGTTCCGTCTACCTCAGCGAAACGAAGTCTGGGGACGGATGTACGGAGGACCTCATCAGGGAACGGGGAAGCACACCTTTGTATCTCTGCTGGAAATACGCGGATGAAGAACCCGGGGATGGCAAGGTGAAATGTGACATGTGAGAAAGCGCTGATGCACTTGCGCTATCGTCAGATACAGTCGTCGATTGCATAGACACTAGAGTCGAGATCATTGTACTTGTTTCTATTGCCAACACACGCAACACCGTACACAAGGACACCGTACAAAACGCGAACTCTCCATACCGACGGGTAAATCTGGGTCACTGCAAATGTAAAAAAAAATTAGGTAAATAAGTCTCAAATTATGTGAACAAACACAATCTGCTGTTCAAACGGAATCTTCTTGTGCGATATCTTCACAGCCTTGTGCAATGCTCCCACAGCACGTTTACAGTCAATCTCCCTGAATCGTACAAAAGAGAGACGATCTGGCCTGCGACATCGTCTTCGACAGACCTATCATACTGCAAAACCCAGAAAACTGCATCGCTGCAGCGAGGTGAATCGCCCCGTCATCGCCCACAGTAGTGTGTGGCAAGCTGACAAGAATGCAAACACCGGATCCTGCAAGTGAGTTCGTATAATGTCCCTGATCAGTCGTGCAAGGCGAAGGAAGACTCAAATGGTTGTTTTCGATTCAGCATTCCATGGCAGGCCAGGTGAACCCGCTGTTTTTGGCTTAATACATCGCTGTCCGCGAACTATGTAAATGACAGGAAGGGTGCGACAGTATCTAACTCGGCCGAAATGCTTTCCTCCGTCCGAGTTCGCTTGACCGATGGCAACAAAAGGCTGAACCGACACGTGTCGAGAAACCTGCCGTCTCGAGCGAATGGGTGTTGACAAAGTCTAGGAATCAGCGTAAACTCCGCGGTAGGACGATGTAAGGGGGCAAGGGCTACCGAAGAAAATATCCTCATCTCTTTCACAATGGAGATGATGTTGTAAGCCAGTAGTTCGTCCAGGCCCCATGTACACCTGACAAATTCGCCATAATTTGATAGAACAGCTGTCATTGAGGCGATACCGAATAGGCGCAACTCACGGTCAATGCACCAGGTTGACGGAAGCAGTCAGTGGGCAATGTCCAAGATGGGACTGATGTATACACGCTGACTACAAGGAGGCACGTCAGTTGTTCGAGAGAAAAAAGGAAGCGCTCGAGCTCCTAGCAGTGTTCAACGCTGAATGAAAGGCTCGTGCTCGTGAGCTGATGACAGGGGTGTTCAGGTGTGCCGCAACGATTTATTTCCCAAACACTTGGAGACCAAATTAAAAGTTAGTCAGACTCATAGGTATAAAGACTAAGCATCTAGAAGGGATGTGTGGTTTCACCCGACCGCATGGTGCAACTCTCCCAAAGGGGTGTGGGGTGCGGAAGATGCAGGGATGTGATATGGCGCCGCACAATCACCCTACATCAGACCCCATCCTCTACAACGAATCAATACCGCATGGACACAGTCGCAGAGGATATAGCGAGAGAGAGAAAGCCAGACAACGATGCTGTTGTGAACACCCTCAAGAGCGCCTTGCTCGATTGATTGGAAAGAGACGGAGTCATAAAGAAGGACAGACCCTCTGTGCTTGTGGTCAACCATTCATGGTATGGATGAACACAAGGAGATCTTACGGTAAAGTTTTGCGGGTGGTTGTGTAATTCCGCCAGCCTTGTTGCATTGTGTTCAGCTCTTAAACCTGCAGCTTCTAGGATAATTTGGAAGCTTCAGGTTCAGGTGCTGATGTGCAGTGATTTGCAGATAAGTTGATCTCCTTGCACCAAATGACTTAACGTACCAAGGTCGGATGGCACCCACCTCAAACCTTTACATGCTCGCAAAGTAACATCAGCGACTTGAAGGTAAAATGAAGGTCTTGGAATCGGAGATTAATATTGTTATGCACATTTCCTTGAGTGACGGGCTGTGATACGGAACCATTCTTCGATGTAGCAACGCAAAAACCCTTCCAAGACTTAATTTGATTGTGAACCCTAAGCGACCATGTCAGTGCAAAATCTCACATCTGCAACTCTCCGATAATGACAGCATCTGCATAGCTCCCAGCTTCCAATCTGTCTGGCCCACCTTCCCTTTTTGTTGGCAGTTGCACGAGGCCGTTCGCGCCGCTCAGGCTTGCAACTCTACTCGACCTCTGACCACCTGTGCTCGTTGCTCGTAAACCTTTCTCCCCAGCTTTCACAATCACGCGATGGAATTCAACACGAGGGTCCAGTCGCATGGTATCCCCCAGCTACCGTATCGCCGTCAAGAAAGAACCTGTGAAAAGGTGTGTGTACACGTACCTTCACACGCACACGGGGCAAGTGACATCTGTCACTAGGCCATCCGCCAAGCTTCCGCAACGCTGGTATGACAAAGATGTAGAATGTTACCAGGGCAGAAGCAGGGTTACCGGGCAGAGCAAACATGAATTTCCTCCCATGTTCTCCTTGCGTTGTAGGGATACTTGCAAACGTGGTTGGCTTTCCGGGCTTCATTGACACACGTCCGAAGTGTATCATACCCCCGAACTGGCGTTCAACTACGGGCTTAAGAAGGTCGCTCGCCCCCATGGATGTCCCGCCTGTCGTGAGTAGAAGATCGGCACTTTCGAGACCTTGTTTTATGGCTTTCACATGCGCGTCGACGCTAGAGCTGCGTCAGATGATGAGTGTGAAAAGAAACTAGCCCTCTTACTCGTCGGCAACAATTCCAAGGTCAACTACATTATATCCCATTCCTTCGAGGGCTGCTCGCAGTGATGGCCTGTTAGTATCCCAAATGCCTCCCCAACCATCAGAGGCAGGTGGATTAGGAGATTGGAGGTCTAAAAGCTCGTTCCCCGTACTCAGAATAGCGACAACGGGCTTGCGATACACTTTGATCTGATACCAGTTCATCTCTGCATTGACACAGGCCAGTTGGACACCTACCTCTTTTCGGCCGACAAATGCTAGAGTACCGACTTCGCCCCCGAGGCTTGTCAGGACCTCGCCTCTCTGAAGCACGAGGTCTCCTTTGTGCACGTCAGAGCCCGGTTCTCGGATGTTATCGCCCGGTGGGACCTGTGCGAGGGTCTTCACCTCTTTTTCTTCTGCGTCTTCTCCATTGGCGTCCTTAGCGGTGGATAATAGCTCAGTGTCTTCGACCATGATCACCGTATCCGACCCTGCTGGTAGGGGCCCTCCCGTATTGATACGAAAAATCGATCCCTCAGGAAGGACGTCCGATAAGGGGTGAGTGCTGGACGTCAGAACCTTGTATACTCCAGGAGAGTCGGACGCTAACGACTACATTAGCACAGCCCATCATGTGCGACAGATATACACACTAACAGCGAAGCGCATAGCCATCTACGCTGGTGGTTTTGGAGGAAGGAATATTTTGCGGAGCATTCACATCTTCGCCAAGGATGTGGCCCGCCAGCGCAGGTGTTACCTATTAATACTCAGCACGCACTCGATGTATCCTAGGCCTTCACTGACAGGAAGAGATACGACTCCAAGTGGTTGGATCTCATTCATGATCATCTTCAGAGCATCCTCGAGGGATATTTGCGGATATGGTGAGATGCGGTGACGAGCATAAACTGAGGATGATCGTGTGATGCTTTGACTGCTAAGCGTTGGATGAGGACTTACCAGGCAAAGAAGGATCATGAGATAAAATTGACCGAGGCTGCGGCACGCGGTGATCATGGTGGTGATGGTGATGGATGTGGGTTGCATCTCCATGGTGCCCCGAACCCATAGCAGCATGCACCTGCTTGCCCGTCCCCCCTCTGATGAGATCTATGGCATGTTCAATGAACCCATTCGCAAAAAGAGCCTCCAGGTTTTCTTTGACTGCCTTGACACTGCCAGGAAGTGTGACGACGAGGGTGTTCCCTACGGTGCCTGCTACAGGTCGAGAGAGTGCTGCCAGCGGAGTATGCTTTAACGACTCGGATAGCAGTAGATGTACAATTCCTGGTGCTTCGCGCTCCAACAAGGGGGCGATCGCCTGAGCAGGAGCAAGTTAGTACCTGCGAAAGAAGACTCGTTGGATATGAAAGGTAGATATTACTTCAGGTGTCCTATCGCGCACGCCGAATCCCGTTCCCCCCGTGGTGATGATCCAGTCTACAGCGTTTTCACTGCACCAGTTCTTAACTGTTTCCCTGATTCGTTGTTCATCATCTGGAAGAATGGTCAAGCGTACGCAACCATGCCCCCGTTGCCGAACGATCTCCTGGATCGTTGGACCCGATCTGTCTGCAGCTGCGTCCACCGACGCTGTGTCACTGACTGACACATTTTTTGACTCAGTTCGACCTCAGCGATGTAAAGTTGATAACACCCTGACCTGTAATAACGCCAACCTTGATCGCACTCATGAATGTTGTAAGGAGGATGCTAATCAGGGAATCCAGGAACCGACTTTATCTTATCACACAGCCACGGAGTAACAGATTCCTATAACCATGCTAGTCTAGCTAGACCATAATTGAAGGAAGACAGTACTTCGTTCAACTATGCTGATCTTGATGCCGTTCATTCGGAGTTTCCTTCTGGTCAGTGCTCCTCCGGCCTTCTCCTTTTATCATGGCTTGGGCGAAGGGTTCCAATACAATATTAAGGCCCCTGGAGCTGGAGCTCCTCCATGTGTTCACGAAATCTCGGGTTCTAATGTTCCGAAGCAGTTCATGTGATAGTGGGGATTCAATGAGGAAACTAACAAAGCGTCTAGCAAGATCTGCAGGAACGATATCAGTCTGGAGCGTTACTAAGGGCATGCCTTGACTACCTGGCGCAAACATGCCCCGATCGTTAGACGGTGGGGCTCCGCCATGATGTTCTATCTGACGTTCGACGCCACAGATTTCCAAACTTAAAGCTCAAAGAGTAACGAATGTCCTCCATCCAACAATTCATCCGGGGTTGCAGGAAAGGAAAACGAATTCATTGCAAGCCAAAACATCCGTACCATGTACAACAGTATTGGTACAAGTAGGCTATCAAGGTGCAAAGTAGATGAAGCACGGCTATTATTGAAAGAATAATGTAGATCACTAACTGACGCCGATCTTATGCCAGGCTTCTCCACATCCCTGCCGCCGGAAGTTTACTTCGGGCTTCAAGAATCTTGAGCGCCCGCTGTCTGCCCCGTGCTTCGTCAGGGAGATCAATTTGAGACGGTTCGTCATCACTCTCGTCATCCTCATCAAGTTCATCGTCTTGTGAGACGAAATCCAGCGTTCCAGGATCCATGGAGCGGTCACGATCACGAGCGGCATACGAAGCTTTACGCAAGGCAGAAGCGGAATGTTTACCAACCATACTTGGCAAAGGGGGTGCCATGACACCAGCGCGGTCAGAAAGCGATGTCTTTGGCTGATATGACGCCAGGGATAGAGGTTCTCGTTTGCGTGATAATGGCCCGATACTGACAGGCAGCGACCCCGGAATTCCTGGAGGATGATGCCGTGTACCTACATGAGTTTTGAACATGGCGACACGATTGAAGGGAAGAAAAAACTAACCTTGAGCCACGTCGTCACTCTCATCGGTGTCACTAACGGTGACTCCAACTTCAGCCTCCTCCGGTATGAGCGCACCAGCAGCGCCGTTCTTGCCACCTTGTCTACTAACAAACATCTGCCACGCCCTGCTATTGGGCTTCCAAGCTCCTCTGTGACTCGGGGTATCAGCTGCAACCAACTTCAAAATTTCTTGCTCTTGTGGATCAGGAGCTTCTGGAGAAACAGGTCCGGGGGTGCGTTGGATTCTTTCAGTGTGCAACTGCTCAGATGTTGAGGCTTGCGTTCTAAATGTCGATTCCTCTTTAGTTATATGGGCTTGAAGAGAAGCATAGGCAGGCAAGGAGGTCGGCCTCAATGACGATAGTGATGTTGGTAGGCCAACATGACTCGTGCTGTTGCGGGGGCGCCCACGGCGTCGAGGAATGTGTGGTATCTCTTTGAATGGAAGGACAGGAGCTGCGTCCGAGGAATCCCGATCACTACTTTCACCGTCCAGATCAAATATCATGTCTAAAACGAACGGTCAGAAAATCGAGTAAAAATCGAGATCGGTAGGTACCTTGCACATCGCGTCCTTGACTGCTTCCATTCTTCTCCGGATTCGGCCCGTTGTCGGTTATTAGTGCATCTGGTTTGATGTCAAATGTCACTTTGCGTTTCCCTCTCGACTCATTCCTGCCGTGATCAAGCTTCTGCAATCGGTCCTCTTTCGCTCCCTTCGGCTTGTTCTCTTCATTGCCGGTTGCCTTGGCAGAAGTCGAAGTGCTACTCGGTTTCGCACCTTCGGTGGCCTTCCGAGTCTCTTCTTGAATTGCAGGAGCTGTTCCGGCTGCGGAGGATCGCTGACGTCCGCGCATCACCTCCATCTCAGCCTCCATATTTATAAAATATCGGAAGCTCGCCGCCGTATCCCGAGTCTCGTCCATACTGCGTTTGAACGGCTGAATGAGACTTTCCCCTGTCGCTAGCGGCAGTAGTTCTCCAGATGAGGTAGAGGATGAGAGTGACCGGCTGTCAGCTGAGCCGACAGATGACGGATGGGAAGAATAAGGCGGTGGCGACCGTGGAATATCGCTTGCCTCTCCGGCATGAGTATCTCGTTCCCGAAGGGCCCGGGGATGGTGAAATGTGGAAGTCGCAAGAGACGCAGACAGCGAAGACACTCTTGGTACCGATGATGCAGGGGAAACCATTCTGCCGGGGCTGACGACAGGCACGAAGTTCCGCACGGAAACCACCGATGTACCAACGGCTGGCCCCCCTGCATTGTTGATATTGGGCTTTCTTGTAGGATCCCTCCGCTTAGCAACATCAGAAGCGCCAGAATCCTTCTCCGTCTGACCCAAGGTCTCAAGAAATCTCTTCCACAGACTCTCCACGACTCTTTTCAAATCCTCCTCGGCCTTCTCAATTTCAGCGACTTTCTCCCTTATAAGAGCAGTGAACTGTTCCTCGGCGGACAATCTTAGAGCCTGTGACTTGGATGTGGCTATGGATGACAGGTGAGTAAAAACGGGATGTGAAGGTGTAAAGGGTGCCGGTGGAAACAAGGGACGCAAGTTTGACAATATAGGCTCGGAGGGTATTCGAGAGTGCGACACGTCAGTGGAGGCGATGTAAGAGGGCTGCGCAGAGGGCTTGGAGGCACCTGGCGCCACAGCAACATTAAAAATTGGGGAATATGTCGTTGAGGACAGGAGCCTGGAGACGGCATCAGAATCCTAAAGAAAGGTTTCGGTCAGAAAACCCTGCATGGATAATGACATCACGTCATAGGACGTCATGCCAATGAGACAAAGAAGGGTCAGGTATGGGATATCCCCGGAAACTGCACAAAGGGTTGAGGGAATTGTGCTAAAGACCTAGCTTCCTCATTAAAACAGGAAAAAATGACTCACCAGGCACTCATTGTGTACCTCAATCCAGCCGCAACTGCTCATCAGTATGTCTTGCTCAACCCAATCATAAGTCGGGAGCAAAGGTCCCTCTTGACCCTCCACATCTAGTGGGACCAATTGTTGTACACGATATGCGAGGGTCTGACACAATAGACAAGTTAACGTCGTAGACCGCATGCATCGATTTGTATTGCCCAGAGGGAGACCCATTTTGCGTGTTCTCATCGTCACTTGAGGATGAGCCTATCAAATAAAAACCATAATTCACGGTGAAAAAAATTGTACCGCACAAGAGATGCAGCTTACAACGCTGAGGCCGTCTTGACCAACATACATCAATGTATAGTCAGAATCTGCTACACCGTCCTTGAGAAAATCTGGAGGCATGCTCTGCGGTGGCAGTTGCCTGGATTGGATTCGAATGTTGAGGCATTTGCAAGCCCTGTTTGTACCATCCTGGCGGACATCCGCCATGGTTGACGATGACCTGGCAAGTGGAAAAAGAGCAAGGAGATTGCAAAGCCAGCGTTGGCGGGGAGAGTCAGAGATGCAGATATGAATCCAGTGTCATAGTTCATCCCAATCAAGAAATCCTTTCCACGGTCCGACGAGTGCGGTAAAACTCGCGTGTTTCTCCCTAAGTTTATACAATATCGCCGCAAAAGTCAAAAGTGTTCCAAGCTATTCCAGCGATGGCGAAATTCAAAAGTGCAGAGTTCCTCGCATCAGATCCATTGGGATATTACAGGATAGTATTTCTGATCACAGCAATCAATAGGCACTCCAGGTAATTCAGTCCACCTGATCTAGTAAGCATGTCAAAGAATAGTCTAGGGCGGGGTCAATCCACCGCATTTTACGCGGGCCCCACAGGAGTTAAGACGCAGAAGAACCATCCGTTCGACTGAGCATCCCGAGACGCGTAGGGGTTGACCAGGCGCGGTTCCCGGTGGTCTACTTGTCCTTCTTTGTCTCACTGTCGCCGTCAACTTTGATAGCATCCTCCACCATCACCTGACCATACTCATTCACTCGTTTAGGATCAATGCGGTAGATCCAGCGCTAAACAAACACGAGGCTTGAGTACTCATCTGGAGATATGAGTCATGAACCCACCTGATACAGGAAAACTAAAAACACAATATCGTCCCGGAAGCACGCCAGCCGGTGCAGCATCGGCATCTTGATGCAGAATCTGCATTCCCGCGAAAGGTCTCATGAGTCTGGAATTGGACACTGATTTATCGTAATTTCTTACGCAAAAAGATCGTCGACAACCGTCGACAGTGTCTTGTATATCATTGCCTTCATGGGCATATGCGCCACACTCTGAAGGAGTGTCACGAGTCAGGACGGAAAGTGCTCCACATATGGGCAAGACGAACCTTGAGTTTATAGTTGATAATGAGTTGAGGTACCAATTGTGCCTGTCATTATCCACCTATGTCAGGTAGCCGAAGCAGCAGCATCAAATGGACGTACAAAGCCGAACATATAGACGAATGAAGTCAGCGTCGAGATCACGAAGCTGTACCATCCCTTATGGGTCTCGTAAATCAACGAGTAGATCGAGTAAGCGGCGAGTAATGGAATAGCAAAGTATGACACAATGCGGAATGCAAGCTTGTCATACCTGATCACATAGTTATGTCAATATTCTTCGTCCTGGATCTGTAGCGAGCAAAATGACTCACTCTTGTGTTTTCTTTTCATCGTCGCTGAGGACGTGCTTATCTAATACGGTCACATGTTAGCTCATCCCACAGCAAAAAGACGTGTAAGAACCTGTACCTTTGATACTAATCGTATAGGGCAGTTGAGAGCCAGACGGAGCAGCTACGATGCTGATATCCACAGCTTTCGTGATCTGCAAATAGAATTAGCCCAACTCAACTTTGAGGCTATGTTCTAGGCGCACCTTCCAGGCCTCGATAACGACACCCATCCCAGACCCCATAAGAATCATCCAGCTCGTGTTTTCATTGTTGTCAATGAGGTACAAAAGTACCACGGTCTGGACGAACACGTTCGTTATTATCTAGAAAGCATTTCAACACCAATCAATTTGAGGCTGGGGCAACTCCCGAAAAAGGAACGTACCGTTCTGTTCAAGGAGAATGTGGAGTCATTATGACGGCCAACGACACCAGCACCACATGATAGCTTACCTGACGGAGACACCCACCAGCTCCTTCCGCTGGCGCCAGTGCGAAACATCGGACTTGAAGGCAAGCATCTCAAAGCTTTCATACGCCACAGGATTAATCCAGTGGCCACCAATCGCTAAAAAGCACTCACACAACGTGCAACATGCTAACCAGCGCAGTTAGACCCAAGAACCATGGATTAGTCTCGGTAAGCATTCGTTTGACCTCGTCAAGTTCCGCTCCTGCGCCACCGCCTTGTTGCTTGAGGGCTTCATCAAAGCCATGGCTCATCGATGCCAATATCTGGAATTTGAAGTATGACATGGGTTGGAAAGTTATTTCAAGCGGTAGCGTTGGGGTGGTTGTGTTGATTTCGATCAGGTGCGAGCGAAGTAACCAGAAGTCATTGGGGAATATTATCGGCTTGTAGAATCCTTTGGTGCCAGTGTCATCCCGCGCGCCTGGAACGAGGTGCACATCTAGATTCATAGTTGAATTACGTGTCCCAATCCCTCTTAGACAGACGTACGCTCAAACAGGACTGGGGGTAGCTTGTTGTATGCTATGGTCGTCTCATCAGAAACGAGGGCCAATGTGAGGTTCTGTTGATAGATTTATTTCGGAAAAGGGTTCATGCGAATTAGGACTTACCTTGTGCCAATGCGACACTATGATATCGTCTTCAGGCTCCTAGAAGATCACACTCTTCGAAAAAGGTAACAGCAGAAATGATGCGATAACGAACCTCATCCATCTCTTCATTTTCATCGGGATTCGAAAGTAAGTTCTTCTCTTTGCGCGCTTTTACTTTGGGCATGTACCGCGTCAAAACTGAAACACGAGTCAATCTCAGACTAGAAGCCAGCACGTTGTAATCTCACGTTTCCGAACATGATGCACTGAATGGGGATCAAAAGAAGGGTTTGAAGGGTCCGGACTTGCGCCATCTTTGACAAGGAAAACATCCGCCCATAAGGTTCCGTTCTTTTGCACAGTCTGCACAAGTTTCCATATGGGCATCAAAGGAATCGCATTGAGCAGCTCACCAGGGGCAGGTTGATATCATACGTGGCAGCCCTCGTCTCCTTCCAGTCTCCGAACGTGATGTTCTCCCAGACGAAGTTGGGAAGACCAGCGTCCTGGTCTTCCCGCCATGCTGACGTCCATTGACGGGAGAACACGTCACCATTCGGCGAGGTCGAGAAATAAACGTGCATAGATAAAGGTTGTCCAAGTGTCCATGCGGTATTTGCCTGTACCGGTGGCAAAAGGAATGGATTGGCCTCACCCGTGTGTTCGGCACCATTACCAGGTGTTACTACGGAAGGAGCAGTTGGAGACTTTGCCGGCGCTATTAGTTTCATAGCTAGACAGTATCCAGTGAGTCTTTCGATTGCTAAGCAAATACTATGTGACGCACCAAGCTGAGAGAATGCCCATATCAAGAACACTTGCTGCAGGTTAAGACTTGAGTTATTAGCGGTATTGAACGTCATTCGGGCACTGACCTGAACTACTGAAAACAATTTTCTGGCTGGACTTTCATCTTCCTGAGCGGGAGCACCAGCTTGAGCTTGAGCTGGCGTGGACATGGCTGGGACAAACTAAGGAACACGCAGACAACTTCAGTCAGCTTCTCCATCACGTGATCAGGCACGCATTCATATTAAGTTCGAGGTCTTTTACGCCCTCCAAGTCCCCCTTAAACTCTCCAAAGGGAGGCCAATGACAAGATTGTACCATTCACGAGAGCAATAGCAGTGTACGGTAAATTACAGGACAAATACTACAGTACAATTATGATCAATCGGTGTCAAGAAAGAAGCGGTAGTTGCTTTAGACTCTTCTAAGCATTTGTGAGGGAAGACGGTGAGTGGGCTATGCGCCATACGTTCCACTAAACTTGAACTCTCCACTATCGCTCCAGCGAATGTTTACGTTCTGGCCTTTGAGGTAGAGGTCCGAATATCTGCTTCCTTAGTAAGAACAAGTCGCATTTTTAAATAAATAAAATCAACAAGACAGACCTGGCAGAGGCGTCGAGATGACCAATGCGATTTTCAAAGTCTTCAATAGGCATCTTGTGCATTTTCCACGTCGGTGGACCGCCAAGGCCCAGCATAGTACCGAAGACGACGGGATCAGCGCAAACGCCATCGTAGGACCACTTGGCGGTACCAGCCTTGCACGACGGTTTCCACTGAGAAACGCGTTAAAAATTAGTTGACACAAGCGAGGATGATCAGAGAAACCTACGGTCATCTGCTTCTTGATACCACTGTGAGCAGCCTTTCTGATCTTTTCGACAGCCGCGGCAACTTGATCGGCGCTCATAGCCTTGGGCGCGGAACCAGCCCCTCCTTTTTGAACATCCTGCTCGAGATCTCTCGCGTAGTAGGCCAGCTCGACCAGGGACTGACGGATGTCGTCGTCGTCATCTGGGATTGGGTACGAATCGGGGTTGGCAAGAATAGTTTTAATCAGCGTTTTTGCAGAGGCATGAGAAGTACGCGATTTCTTGGAAGATGACGCGCCTCCGGCGTCTGATTTACGTTTCTGTGCTGGCATGTCGTGAGAGGCGTTCACAGTGTACTTAGATGAGAAAATTGTATTGGACTGTATGTAAGCACGCGCGACGCGCTTATACCCGTGACGTAGCGCGTTGTCACGAGTCACACACCAGCGTGATAATTGAGTACCACCATCGTCAATCAACGGGACGTATCATTCCGCATGCCCGTCTTCTTTTCACAGTCCTGTCTTCGCCGGTCGTGTCACCCGGGTTCCTTCGGTCTATGTATTTGGAACCACGTCTCATCTTGAACTTCTGCCAAGATGCGGGCCGAAGTGAAGTTCGGGTCGAAATTTCTCTGAAACCCTCGGACTTCTGCGCTACTCATGCAGTTGGCTACTACAGTTCAGATAAGTAATTATAGCAACAATACATCTAATTTCCCCCGTTTGCTCGCAAACTAACAGCAACGCGTAGGTATGATAGACGATGTATGAGCATACATCATCATCATCATCATCATCATCATCATCATCATGGCCCTGGTATACGGTTGTAGTATTCGTGGCAGTGAAACTCGCACGAGGGGTGACATGTCATGGTCGTGGCATGCCAGGACCAGACGGTCAAGTACACTCAACTCGATATCCCAACACCATGGTCAGACCTTCTCCAGTCTCGCACCAGATGAACGGTCCAAATATCCCCAGATCTCAACAGCTTGCCATAATGTTCCTTTACGCAAGATGTCGAATTAATAATAGCGCGAGACCTTCAAGTCTGCGCAAATCAGGGGTTTTTTATACGCATCAGAAAAGCGTGGTGCCATTTCATTTTCCTTGTGTATGCAGTATCTTCACAGGATTGGGGAATGCATCTCTGCAAAAAGCCGTAGCACCAGGATGCTCAAGGTGATTATTTGGATCTGGCGCAGATATTGAGGAACTAGATGTTTTGATTCATGAATAAGTGTCGTCTTGGTATTGTGCCATCTTGATACTATTATTCGCCCGAGGTGAGTGAGGATTTGGCCGCAATGGACACTTTACGTATCTGATGATTGACCTAGTTTGAGCGAGCTCGCTACTTAATCATGCAAACAGCGCACCGGTGGAACATCTCTTGACGCCCGTGCAGATGAGTTTAGTTGTGCGCTGCATCACTCTTCACACAAATCCATTGCTAGTAGTGACTTATCACGTGTCACACGAAAGATGACTTACACAACCTTGACAAATGAACGACGTCCCACGCAAGTTTCATCCAGGCCAGTGCGTTGCGGATGTGCGCAGACGTCGGCAGCCAGACGCAAAACAACAAGGGTCGAAGATGTGGCCTATTCTCTGATGGGAATTTTCGACGTCAGCCTGCCGATATGCTACAGAGAAGGAGGAGACCGCGTATTCTACATGCTCATCGAGGCCACCATGCAGGCGAAACTGCGGAACATCACAGTTCGCGTGCTATTCCTCGATCACCGCAGAGCTTCCTGGGCCATCAAAATTTGGAGGTGGGTACAGGGTGACTGGAGATGATTATGACTAACCCAGGTTCTAGTGATACTCCCTCTCAATTTACGATCGGCTGTGTGTGCGACGTATGGCATACGTGAGTGCCCGCTGTGTCCATCTATCAAATTTGACGTCGGATTCGATGCGACTTATCGCCCCTTGATCGATTTTTTTCAGCCTGAATATGCATGCAGGATTGTGAGTTATTCACTCGGATCATCCGGGTGCCAAGGATCGAGGCTAAGTCAGTCGGTTTCACTTTATACCGTAGACGCTCGCTCTCAGACCGACCGATTTTGTTTGGCTTGAGACTGGAAGAAACTTGAGGCGGGCCTGGTCGAGGGTTAATTCCCCCATCCCGAGTGAACCCCGAGTGGGTCAAGTTTCTACATTAGTCGTAAGTACCTAGGGGTTGTCCACCCGTAGCAGTGGCGCTACGATAGTGACGGAGCCAAGCGGCTGAGACGGAGCGCTGCGTGGCTGAGGGACATAACATGATGGGGCGGACGACGCTGCATCAAGAGCCGGCGAATATGCGCGCTTAATATTTGCACCCCGCCGACAATGCATACTCCCAAATTCAGGTCTCCATAAATGTACCTAGTGGTGGAGCTTTGAAGTATATTATTGAAACTCTGGGCGGTGCTGTGAGGATTTATTGTCAAACGCGCTAGGCGCGGAACTTGTTCCGTTCCTTCTTTTGTTCAAAGCGCTACCCCTCCGAAACACAATAATTGACCAATGCGCCGAAGACCACGCTCTCCGAAGACCGCTGCCTCTACTACAAGAGGGATCAGCGAATAGCGTTACATAAATCTTTGTTTTTCGCCATTATCACTTCCGGCAACTAGACAAGCTACTATGATAAAGATAAAGATAAAGAGATAAGTCGGTTTAAATTTACACCAGTGACAGTACTAGTGCCATGGGAGTGGAACCATGCAGAGAAAGGGATAATAGTTGATCGAACTTCGGGTGACACTGCGAGTGACGTGGAAGCTCTACATAGTAGAACCTGATCAACGCAGCAGCATGAGCGCATTTCTTCCGGCCTGATATCGATGGTTCTCTACAGTCCGCGCTCAATGACCTGGAGGAGTACAGCCTGCGGTTACACACGAGTCGAGATATAGATTGGTCGTGTGTGGGACAGAGAACGAAGCGATGATGCACGGGTAGATTGATAGGTATGGCATGACCTTTCGAGATGATCGCGCAACCTTATATAATACCACTGCATAGAAGCTACTGTGACTTACCCAACCTGGGTAACGCGATAATTGAAACGGCGATAAGATTGTTCCTGTGAAACACAACAACGTTGTACTAGACCAACAATGTGGCTGGGAGCCAAAACCCATAGCCTGTCAGTATCATCACTGCCTGTGTAGCCTGCTTAGCAGTAATGTTCAAATTGGAGCTTCATGACGGCAGTGATGGCATGTCTGGAGAGCAGTGAATTCTATAATTGGCGATCCAGTGCTCTTCACGGGGGCTGTGTGGGGCGCTTAATACGTAGCCGATAAGAGACAAGGGAGGAAATCTTGCCCTGATTCAAGCTTCAAGTACCCAAATCTACAATAGCCAGAGCATGCGAGCACAACATTAATGAATGGTTGAACAACGAGGCCAACGACGACAAGAAATACGACACAATGAGGTTCTAGATTTTACATCATGACAACAATCAAGACACAGATCTAGGTGATTGTGGCGTGAGAATATATTACAATAAAGGAAATACCCTGAACCCTGCCCTATACCCGAACCCTCTGCCCAGCTCTGAATTTAATTTTGCACTTTATTTCCACAACACTCCTCTTTCAAACAACAACCACCATCCTCAACTCCTCGTACGTCCTCATCGTCTTCCTCGACGACGAACTTGCCGTGCTCACTGTCTTTCTCTTTCTCTAGCTCTATACTCATCTTCAACTCATCCAACAGTGAGTATATTACGCGTACCAGACGCGTCATTTGCGACTAAACATGCTGATAATCATTCCCCCTTGCTCCAGATGCCTGAATCGCGTGAAGACTCTGTCTACCTTGCCAAGCTCGCCGAGCAGGCTGAGCGTTATGAAGGTAATTAGTCAACATGGCTGGCTTGCACAATCACTCACAAACGCTTCAGAAATGGTTGAGAACATGAAGCGGGTGGCGTCGTCCGACCAGGAATTGACTGTCGAAGAGCGTAACCTTCTGTCCGTAGCATACAAGAACGTCATCGGTGCCCGTCGTGCATCGTGGCGCATTGTCTCTTCGATCGAACAGAAGGAGGAGTCTAAGGGTAACGAGGCTCAAGTTGCCATGATCAAGGGTTACAGGGAAAAGATCGAGAGCGAGCTCGCTAAGATCTGCGAGGACATCCTCGACGTCCTTGACAAGCACTTGATCCCCTCCGCTGCTTCCGGCGAGTCTAAGGTGTTCTACCACAAGATGTACGTCCCCAAATACTGCGCATGGTGTATCACTGACGACATACTCCAAAAAGGATGGGTGACTACCACCGTTACCTTGCAGAGTTTGCCACTGGCGACAAGCGCAAGGACAGCGCTGACAAGTCCTTGGGTGCCTACAAGGACGCTTCGGAAGTTGCTGTCACTGAGCTACCGCCAACGCATCCTATCCGTCTCGGTCTTGCACTCAACTTCTCCGTTTTCTACTACGAAATCCTGAACAGCCCCGACCGTGCCTGCCACCTTGCTAAGCAGGCATTCGACGACGCAATTGCTGAGCTTGACACACTCTCGGAAGAGAGCTACAAGGACTCGACCCTCATCATGCAGCTACTACGGGACAACCTCACCCTCTGGACTTCTGATATGCAGGATTCGGGTACGTCATCTCCCTTGATTCTAAGTTGCGTTTCTTAGCTGGCTTACAGACAAACCAGATACAAAAGACGAGGCTGAGGCTGCAGGCGAAGACTAAAGGTTCTCCTTTGTCTTTTCTTCTTGATCTTTATATCTGGTTACCCAGCTACTGTCTCGCGTCGATGCGGCTCCGGACAGTTCGGGTCCCTTACACTTCATTTGCATTTCCTCACCTCGCATCGTCTCATTCTCGTCTGTGCCTTTATTATCCGTAGTCATACTTGCGGCCTTGTTACGTAGCCTTTAGGGGCAAACAAAGATATTATGAAACTCCTCCATCAATCTTGTGTGATAACCATTTCAAGTCTCGAACTAGGTGAATGCCTGCTATGAGACTCCTACAGGTCAATACTTGTGGTACGCGCAGTAAGCATACACCCAAGATACAGCACCGTTTTTGCTTTCCATTTGCAAGTTGCTAGTCATTATATTCGAGTAATGATCTTAATATGCACCTTTAATTTGTTGCCTCATGTCCTGAGCTGTCCACTACCAACATCATGCCACGCAACAATGAAGTTGGGAGGCTCACAAACCACTTGCAAGTGTTTCTGAAAGCGTTATCCAGATATCTTGCTTTCCCGCTACGACTCGTGCATCGTCTGTTTCATGCCCTTCTGCAACTATATTATCGTAGTATCACTGGCACGTCCAGGCGCCGGTTCTTACCAGTTCAATTAGACGGACGCCCAGAACGAGTTGCTGGCTCAATCCTTCCTCTGTCCAGCAATCAGCTACAGGTCACAACACAACCGGGGTCCGCATTCAATTCATCCGTCTTACTATTGCCAGTCCACACTCCTTCAGCATCTGTTATTAATCATGCTCCGCAGCTACCTGCAACTTCAGTCCAGTCGGAGTTCAAGCCATTATTGCCCTCCGAGGTGATGCGATACGGCAAAAGACCTAAAATGTGAGCATCTAGTTCTCACATTCCGAATAAATTCTTATACTCGTGGCGTCACAGCAAGCGCGACGGCAAAACATGCCGGGTCATTCACCCTGTAACGAGAGACTATTCAGAGTGAGTCCTGCCATTTCCCTGGATGGAACATGTGATCACGGGGCGCAGTCTAGGAGACAGTGGCAGCTGGTGTGCCCGTGTACATCCTGAAGGAGCGCCCTACTTTCATGACACCGTGCGCGTATGTCATTTATTATAATGCGCCCTCGGTCTCTTACCGCTAGTAACAGGGTATTTACACTGACTCGAACATGCGGGACGAAGGACGCCGGGGTTCTGTGAACTTGTGTGTAAATGACCTACTCGCTCTTATGGCCCCTGCCGGTCGACTGCAGCTGGGTGGCACCAATATCGAGCTCGTAGTGGAGTTGACAAGGAATAGAAGGGACACAGAACGAATTATATACAGGTACTATTTCGTCGACCATCCCAACCGCCTGCTTTTCTGGTTCCATGAGATGTCTACGGAAATGATCTTCAGTGGAGTTCAGGGCGTCCAGAAGCCGAGTCATATCAGTGCGCCCTCTTGCAGCAGTGGATAGTCATCATATTTTGATAGTTTACGTTTCAGAGTATGCTGTCGAGTCTCAGTACTGGCAAGCCTGTCATCGTGTGTATATTTCTATTTGTGAAATTCTTCTGACAAAGTAATGCAGCAGAACGTACAATATCGATGCAAGATTCATCTGATTTCTTCCCCTAGGCAGCACTGCGAGCTGTATCCTAATGAAAACCTGCCAAGCCCTCAGTTGCTTAAGGAACTTAAAGAAGTTGTTGTGCATGCAAGCGCTGGTAAGAATTCCTGCTGAGTGCACCATGGGTCATTGAAAAGAGTTTATAGAGGTCATTACGACGGACTTGTCGCTCTCGCCCTTCGACGGTGATGAATTATCAAAAATTCTGGACTTGATCAGCCAACTTCAAGGCAAGCGAAAGGTTTATTTATGTCGGCAGAAGCATCAATGATTCTCGAAACTAGACAACGTCCAGAACGAATATCATGCCCGTTCTATATGTGTCATAGGTAAGTATTATTACTGCGATCCCGTTTCCCTCCAGGCAGTGATTATTTTTCAGCTAGGTTTATGCGGTATTTCAGTAAGTTACGCGTTGCACAATACAACACCTCTAAACTCTCAACCAGCGCAAGCTCAATTTTTCAATTTTTGCGGACTCCCTGAAGCCCGCTTGAATGCGGACCAGTATGTTCACGTCAAGGCGGAGAAGAAAAAGTTTATGATTGCTTTTTCGTGGGCCATCAACGTCGCATTGTTCGGGGCCCCGCAGTCGCATATGGAAGAGCTCCGACGAGTGTGGGTCGATAAAAGCGTCAACTCTCCGCGCTGGAAGAACTTTAACAACAAGCTAAGCAGTGAATGGTCTGGCATCACGATGTATGTGCGTGTCATGATTCTTGCTGTTCGACTCCTATTTTTGCTCAATCGTGCCAGTCAACTGTGATGATAGCCGTGGACGTCAGCTTCCTAGCCGTGCCTTCCGTTAATCTCCAGAATCCAGGTTCGGTGACGGTCATTAGCACGTATCTTTCCTTGTTTTGTATCGTCGGATCGTTGGTTGTATCCTTGTTTCTCACAAGACAGAATCGGATATATGGACAGGAATCTGCTGACACAGCGGTGAGCAAAGAATGGAGCATCGGTAATTAATGTTACCAAGACAAAATTTTGCAGGCCGAATTCCTCAAGCAGATGACAGGATCTGTATTTGGCACCAAAGCTCTGGCGATTATACATGGTCTTCCGTATGCTATGCTGTTGTGGGGGTAAATACCTTCGATGTTATTGGACCTACTCGACTCACTGAAACCCGGTTTCTCCTGCAGCATGTTGTATTTCATGCTTGCGTTCTCTTACCAGGTCTTCATATCCACGCCCATCATCACGCTCGCGACCACTGGGAGCGCATGCGGTATCGTGGCGCTTTTCACGCTGTGGCTCGTATGCGCGGCGAGGGATTTCCATATTTTAACGTGGTTGCTGGCGCAGTATAAAATTTTCAAAAACAAATATTTGGCACGACGCGCCGCGTTACGCCGTACCACAGTTGCGTAGTCAATCCTCATGATTGTATCAACATTTGCCCAATGTCAGCCGGATCAATGAACCTGTGTGTGCCAATTCGTCATCGTTGCTCGCATCTACGACATTCCACACCTGACTAGTGATTCCCAGTAACAAAGACACTACTCGATGATATGTCGTTCAATCTTAAAGATATTTTGACAGCTGTCGGAGTCGCATTGTGCTAAGAATTTTCCGAACTTAAGAGCTACGCGGTACTATAATATGTCGACCGACTCGTAGAACAAGCTATAACATATCGCACGTATGAGGTCTGCCGTACCAGTGGTCAATATTTAGAGTAAGTAATTTGATGAACATTAGGGCGGATTCGAGTCCTGCCGCCGATCTCGGAAGCCTGCCAGTGAATGACAATTGAATGACCAAAATAAGCTTAAGGTTGTGATATGTTACCAAATGTTCGAGTGATATGCACCTCTCATATATGAGTTTGCCTCGTGTCCTGAACTTGTCTGCTAACAACATCATGTCACGCAACCATGACGTTCGGATGGTCTTAAACCGCTTGAGAGTGTTTCTGAAAGTGGTGTCTAGATATCTTGCTTTCCCATTGGAACTTGTACATAATCTGTTTCGCACCCTTCTGCGGTTATGTTTCGCATGCAGGCGCCGGTTCCAGCACATTCACACAGACACACACCGAGTTGCTGGCTCAAGCCAGCCCCTCGTCCTTTTCCCGCAGGCTCTGAGCAACGATCAGCTACAGGTCCCATCATTAACAGGACCCGCATCCACTTCATCCATCCCACTATTGCCGGTCCACGCCCCCCCTTCATCATCTAATTATGTTCTGCAGCCGCCTCTTGCAGCCGCCCAGAGCCGAAGCTTCACTGAGTTCCAGCCATTCATACCCTCCGAGGTGATGCGATACGATAAAGCCCCTTCAATGTGAGCTCTTGCGTTCCGACTGAATTTCAATTCTAACTTGCCATGATTGACACAGCAAGCCTAATGTCAATAAATACAAGTGTATTGATCCTCTAATGAGAGACTATTCAGAGTGAGTGATGCCTTCTTTTGGAGCGAAATAAGTAATCATGGGCGCAGTACACAACAGCAAGACGGTGGAAATTGGTGTGCCCGTGTGCATCCTGAAGGAGCGCTCTATTTTCATGACCCCGTGCGCGTATGTCATTCATTACTGAAATGTCAAAGGAACTCGGTGTCTTACTGCTAATAATAGGGTATTTATTCTGACTCGAATTTGCAGAGCGAAGAACGCCGGTGTAACATGAATTTATGCGTGGATGACCTACTCGCTCTTATGGCACCCACATTGCAGCTGGATCACAGCAAGATCGAGCTTGTGGTGCAGTTGGCAATGAATCGGAAGTCCAAAGTTGGAATTTGCAGGTATTATCTCGTCGATCATCAAAAGCGTCTGCTTTTTTGGCTCCATGAGATATCTACGATCAAGCTCTTTTGTGGGGTTCAGGGCGTTGAAAAGCTGAGCCATATCAGTGCGCCCATAGCAGTGCACAATCATCGCATTTTGATCATTTACGTTTCCAGAGTATGCTGTTGAACATCAGTACTGGCGAGTCGGTCATTGTGTGTATTCATTTTATGTTTGTGAAATTCTGCTGACTAAGTGATGGATAGAACATGCGATGTTAATGCAATATTCATCTCATTTCAGGCAACATTGCGAGTTGTATCCGAACGGAAATCTGCCAGGCCCTCAGTTGCTCAAAGAGCTCAAAGAAGTTGTTGTGCATGCTAGTGCTGGTGAGTATCCCTTATGAGTGCACCCACGGGTCGCTGAATTGAAGGAGTATGCAGAGACCATTACCACGGATGTGTCGCTCTCGCCCTTCGATGGTGATGAATTATCGAAAATTCTGGACTTGATTGGCAGACTTCAAGGCAAGCGGAAACTTTCTTCATGGCGGTGGAGGCATTGATGATTCTCGACACTAGAAAATGTCGAGAACGAAGGTAGCGCCTATTCTATCTGTGTCATTGGTAAGTACGTTTCGGCCACACTTCCTTCCAGGGGTAATTATTTTGCAGCCAGGTTTATGCGGTATTTCAGTAAGTTACGCGATGCACAGTACATGGCTTCTAAGCTTCCTACCTGGCAGCACGAGCTAAATTTTTCAACTTTTGCGGGCTTCCGGCTGCCCGTCTGGATGCGGACCAGTCTGTTTATGTCAAAGAGAAGAGGAACAAGCTAATATTGGTTCTTTCATGGGCCTTTAATGTCGCACTGTTCGGAGCCCCACAGTCACACATGAGCGAGCTCCGACGAGTGTGGGTCGACCGCAGCACCAACTCTCCGCGCTGGAAGGACTTTAATAGCAAGCTAAGCAGTGAATGGTCAGGCATCACGATGTATGTGCGTACCGTAATTCTCGCTGTTCGTGTCCTATTTTTGCTCAATCATGTCAGTCAACTGTGATGATAGCCGTGGACGTTAGCTTCCTAGCCGTGCCTTCCGTCAGTCTCCAGGACTCAGGTTCGGTCACGGTAATCAGCACATATCTTTCCGTTCTTTGCATCGTCGGATCGTTGGTTGTATCCTTGTTTCTCACCAGACAGAATCGGCTATATGGGCAGGAATCTGCTGACACAGCGGTGAGCAAAAATGGCACATCGATTTATCGAACGTCACCATTTTTTTTTGCAGGTTCAATTCCTCATGAAGATGACGGGATCTGCATTTGGCACCAAAGCTCTGGCGACTGTGCATGGTCTTCCGTATGCTATGCTGTTGTGGGGGTGAGTATCCTGCTGTTGCAGTCCTTGTCGGCTTACGGAAGTCGTGTTCTTCTACAGCATGGTGTATTTTATGATTGCATTCTCTTATCTGGTCTTCACGTCTACGCCCACTATCACGCTCGCAACCACTGGGAGCGCATGCGGCATTGTGGCGCTTTTTACGCTGTGGCTCATGTGCGCGGCCAGGGATTTTCACATCTCGATACGGTTTCTTGCGTGGCTCCGGGCTTGCAGCCGCAGAGTAAGAAGTAGGACACAGCCTCAGTCGTGACTCAGCTCAGTTATTTTCCAAATTGTGATTCGGTTTACTATTATATAGCTGCCGGCGTACGTGTCCATGACACATTTGAGTGGTATATTGGGTTGATTGAATCAGTGAGGAGATCTTGTTTCAGACCGCAAGATTGCATACGCAATTTCCCGACACTCCAGAACTGAATGGGGAGGAAACTCGGATCATCGAGCCTGAACGTGTGGGCTCCGCAGTCCCGGGTAATATAGTGCCACTGCCAGTCAGCTCCTCTGGCTTAAAATCGATAACAGCTAACAATCATGACTGATCTCCAATTCAATGCCAAAGAAAATGTCAAAGAAATTTTAATGGTTATCGGAGTTTTCACTCGACGTGAATATCGTAAGGCACGCTATAGATATGTGGCTTTCACACAATCTCCAGGTCCCGGACTCATCCATGTAGTGGTAAGTTGTTCTGGTTGTGATTATATCCGATGATCGCGTCGGGGTCGTTGTATTTCTTTTGAAGAATAATGAGGTTTCATAAATTACCCATTCATTCGTGACTTTAAAAGTTTAGGGGAAAATCTCTTTTGTGTGTAGGACAAGCGTGCGGGATTACGAAACGCCGTGTTTGAACTTTAGAGGCGTTAAGATGGGGTCAAGCAGATGCGGTATCAGAATGCAACCTTCTTGTCAGCCGGAGTGGAGTACACTATTGTCAGGCCCAATATTACGTTCCTCCAAACGCGTCCAAACAGTGCCTGGCTGTACTTGGCTACTTGCCAGCTTTGCTCGCGAGAACATTTGCAGAGGTTTTGCCCTACATAAATATGCGGCGAGCCTGGACACGGGCAAAGTAGTGGCTGGTCCATTCGAGAGTATTGATGATCAGTGGCGCAGTTCGGTTCTCGCAACTTGGAGAAACCCGTAATACTACAGTGTGGTCAGCTATTAATACTATTATTACGAAGGGGTACCTTGAGAATCAGGTGTGCGATGTTCAGACACAGAAATTCAGATATGATCATAGATTTGATACTCGCAGACTCGCTGCACTTCAAATACATCCTCAGCGTTCCCTCAATGATGCCAAAACCGTTGAGAATGACAAAGGAACGACGTCCTTCCTTAAATTTGAAGGTGAATGATGACAACACGAGCCACATCCATAAGGAGATAGGGACGGCTGGAAACCATTATTTGAAATACAGTCAAGAAATAGAATAACGCTAGAGAGCTGCAGGAAAAGTACTAGTGGCTGCAGGGCTCCACAGTCTGGGTTGGCAGAAGGGACGCACGGTGAGCCAAAAATTGGACGGTCCTGGCTTATCTCTGTACGAAAGATGTGCAACAACCCACATAGTAAATTGTCCAACTTTGGGATGGTGTGGCGTGCGGCGTACCCTATATTCCTCGATTGTTCAAAACCATCATGATTGTTCGGTTTTTTATACACCTGAGTGCTAAAAATAATACTCAGAACAAGGACACACCTACTTATTTGGTCCATAGTTGCTGGTCCGGCTCAACTGCCACGGAAGGAAGCGCGGCGGCGGCGTGGAGGTGCTTTTTGATGGACAGCTTTCACTTTTTGTGCCAAAATTTAACATACGGTGAAAGGCACCAGAGGAAGGTGTTATAACTGCTGGTGTATGTAAGTTCTAACGTGACAAACGCAACATACCTACCAACCTTAATATCAATCGTGATCGAGTAGCACATGGGCTGCGCGTGTGCTTGGCCAGAGCACATAATATGCCTACCTGAAGCTTCATGTAGAAGCCGTGTACTAATAACGGCGGGGAACGAAAGCCTCGCACAAGCACTTAATACTGTTAGAGCCAGATCCGATCTGTCGAGATTGATGTGGTAATGTCGTTTTATTGGGCCTGGCGCACATTGAAGGTCGCTGAATCTTGAATACGATTTTTTGAGGCTCTTTCTGCCACATCGCATGGGGCATATGAATTGAAAGATCAAGGCATAGATTTAATCAATTGTCCCCTTTGTTAAGGGTACTTTCGATCTTTCCACCCCCTCAGCTCCATCCGTCCACAAGTGGAAGTTTTGCTGAATTTGGTTGTCTTCGGAAGGCTTCCGTATCGGTGGCAAGTTCATATGGATCAACATTTCCACAGTGAATGATCTAAGCGTATCTTGGGCGTCTGTGTAAAATAGACGCACTTCATGCATAAAAAATTATGTTTTGGTACATGTAGGATGGGCGGTTCACCATGGGGTGTAGTGTACAAGTAAATGGTAAGGGAATGGAGGTCAAATAATAAGAACAGCTAAAAGTATTTCCGCTATGTAAGGTGGAACGGAGGCTTTCAGTTAAACTCCGCGAATATGCAAACAATTTCTCACGCCGAAGCAACAAGGCAACACGATAACTCAGTGCACAATTTCAATGCCCGCTCCCACACATTGGAATCCAGGACCTTCGGAAGTCTGCAGCTTTCACTCACAATAATTCCTCCTCCTCCTCCTCGACGATAACAGGTATTTTCGTCCATCTGCTGGCTTATGCAGACCGTTTCTCCCCCAAATTCTTCGCGAGGATCGCCCTCGCGTCGCGGTCGCTCTCCGCGAACGCCTGCGCAAGGCAGCGCCCCGCGCTCCTCAGACGCCTTGTCGGCCGAATTTTCGAATAAACAGCCTGCCACATTCACCTCTTGTCTATCAATTCCTGTAGAAGGTGCAGTCCCCATAGCCTCGCAGGAGGAAATTCTTTCTCCTTCCCAGCCTGGAATATCACAGCAGAGCGCATCCAGTAGCACCAAACGCGCCCCACGCAAATCCAAGACACATGCCCTTGCTGCCCTGCAGAGCCACGTGACATCACTCGATAATGATGATGCACCACAGCAGGAGTCAACTGACAATTTTTCGGGAGATGGCACTCCCATATCTGTCTCACCTACGTTAGACTTGTCTACGGTCAAAACATCGAGTCCCCGGACGCAACCTACGCGCTCTAAACCTCGTCCATTTGGATTAAAGGACTGCCCGGTTTTTTACCCGACGTCAGATGAGTTCAAAGACCCAACGGCTTACATCCGCTCCATCTCAGAAAAGGCGAGAAATTATGGCATCTGCAAGATCATTCCTCCCGTAGGTTGGAAAATGCCATGCGTCACCGATAGCGAGGTTTGTGGATTTTTTCTCCGTGCCACAGTAATTTCTTTGTGAGGCTCTAATAAATTATTTATTGTCGACAGACATTTCGTTTCAAGACTCGGTTGCAACGCCTTAACTCTATCGAGGCCTCATCTCGTGCAAAGGTTAATTTTCTGGAGCAGCTCTACCGTTTCCATAAGCAACAGGGCAACCCTCGTGTATCCGTACCCACCATCAACCACAAACCCCTAGACCTGTGGCTACTCCGCAAAGAGGTTCAGAAACTTGGTGGCTACGAGGCAGTGCGTGATCCTCCATTTTAGCGTAGTCGATGCCTGAAAAGTCTTATAGGTGACTAAAAACAAAAAGTGGGGGGACCTTGGGGCGCTCCTCGGTTACCGTGGCATCCCTGGACTATCGACGCAGATCAAGAATTCTTATACACGAGTTATCTTGCCTTATGAGCATTTTTGCGACTGTGTTCGGAATTCACCAACCCTTTCCACATCTCCTACTGTAGCACGCGATCCGCAGCTGAAGACCCATACAAATATCCAGACTGCCACACATCCTTTAACATCTCCTCGCGAGCGTGGTTCTCCACCATCCAGCCCCCTTACTTCAACGTCTAGCCCATTATCAGAACCCCCAGATGACGGTGATTATAAGGAACGTAGCGGACCTCGACCGGAGAGCACCACTGCGAAGCGCGGATCAAGGGTGGCATCTCAGGAAATGACTCGTAAGACAATTAATGCTCCCGGTCAGCCGAATCTAACCGTGAGCACTGCTCAGCCACACGGAAGTCTTTGGGGGCCCTCAGTCGGTTATCTCCGGCATCGGCTTCACCTCAGCCTGACGACGAGTACAAGCGCACTTTAGAAGTACGTATTATTGCATGCCTCTCTTTCAATAGACTCATTCTTTTACAGCTGTCATGCGAAATTTGTCAGAAGAAGAATCAAGACGAAAAAATGTTGCTTTGCGATGGGTGTGATTGTGGTACATTTACTTTACAACCTCAAAAATACACGCGCGTTTAACTTTATTTTCACAGGATTCCACATCTTTTGTCTCGACCCCCCTTTGGCTACTATTCCAAAAGGGCAGTGGTTTTGCCACATTTGCCTCTTTGGCACTGGTGGTGATTTCGGCTTTGATGAGGGGGAGGAACACAGTCTCTCGAGCTTCCAGGCGCGTGATCTTGAGTTTCGCAGAAGGTGGTGGACATCTCATCCTCCACCGTCTCCATCGGCCGCGGATCTCAATGACCCTACGGTGAATCACGTCGGAAACACTCTGGTATCCGAGTATGATGTGGAGAACGAGTTTTGGCGACTTGTACAATCGCCGAATGAAACCGTGGAGATTGAATATGGTGCCGATGTACATTCGACTACGCATGGCAGGTGGGAGGATTTTTGGATTTTTTTTCACCGTTGGAATAAATGTTGTCGTATTTTTTTTTCTCGTTCAGTGCCATGCCCACCCTGGAGACACATCCCCTGGAGCCTGCCTCGAAGGACCCGTGGAATCTGAACAACATGCCCATTCTTCCAGATTCCCTTCTCAGATACATCAAATCTGATATATCAGGTATGACCGTCCCTTGGACATACGTTGGCATGATCTTCTCGACATTTTGTTGGCATAATGAGGTGTGTCCGTAAAATATTTTCCATTCACAAGTACTGACCCCAACTACGTCAGGATCATTATACTTACAGCATCAACTTCAGTACGTAGTGTTCCATTGCAGCAGTCTATTTTTTTCTGATCGTTTCCCCTAGTGCATTGGGGTGAAACGAAAACCTGGTACGGTATCCCAGGAGAAGACGCAGAAAAGTTCGAGGCTGCCATCAAGAGTGAGGCGCCTGACCTGTTCGAGGCGCAGTCCGATCTCCTATTCCAGCTCGTAACATTGATGAATCCGAAGCGTCTCGCTGATGCTGGAGTCCGCGTGTTTGCGTGCAACCAACGGGCAGGCGAGTTTGTCATCACGTTCCCGAAAGCATACCATGCAGGCTTCAACCACGGGGTGCGTTTGACACGTGTTCGATCGATCGCATCTTGACTGAATTTTATGGCAGTTCAATTTCAATGAGGCTGTCAATTTTGCGCTCCCAAACTGGTTGCCTTTTGGTCGTGACTGTGTTCAACGTTATCGTGAACACAAGAAGCTGCCGGTCTTTTCCCATGATGAGCTTCTCGTAACGATTACGCAACAGTCGCAATCCATTCAAACTGCGTTATGGTAAGAATTGTAGTAAATAATGAATTGTTTGTGGAGCTCACCATATTTTCTGAAGGCTGGAAACGAGTCTCAAGGAAATGACTGAGCGTGAACTCGCAGGTCGTCAGGTAGCTCGTGACCGTGGCCTTTGCGAGCGCCTTGAGGAAGAAGACCGCCCTGAAGATCACTATCAATGCACAATTTGCAAAGCCTTCTGCTACCTCTCGCAGATCGTCTGTCATTGCAAGAGCGAGATCGTCTGCGTAGATCACATGGATCAACTTTGCGGCCATTCACCAGAAGAACTGACGCTCAGGAAACGTTTTTCTGACGCCGATCTCCGCGAGACCCTTGGGAAAGTCGTTGAGCGCGCAGCCGTCCCTGGCAAGTGGCGGGCGAAATTCAACAAGGTGCTTATGGAAAGTGGCCTTCCGTCGTTGCGTTCTCTTCGCGCGCTCCTTGCCGAAGGCGAACGGATTAATTATCACATCCCTGAACTCGCCGCCCTCCGCAAATGCGTCAACCGTGGCAACGAGTGGTTGGAGGCTGCCAATACCTTCATTAGCCGCAAGCACGGTCGCAAACTCACACGCCGTTCACGTGGCCGTCCGTCTTTGCACGAAGCGAACAACGCTGCGTTTGATGACCGCGACCCGGGCGATAGGCCTGACCGTGGACTCGACGACTTGTATGCTCTCCTGACGGAGGTGCAGACCCTCGGGTTTGAAGCCTCGGAGGTAGTCACCCTCCGTACATTGGCTGTAGAAGCAGAAGATATTCGACGCAAAGCCTCAGCGTTACTCGATTCTGCCAATTCGGTGGCCAGTCGAGACGCATTCATAGCTGATTGCGAGCGACTACTCCTTGGTGCATCATCCGTCAACGTGCAACTCGATGAAGTGCTTGAAGTAGAGAAGCTTGTGTCTCGGGAGCAACTCATTAGAGAGTTGGAGGAGAAGGTGGAGGATCCTTCAACTACACTGGAAGACATTCGTGGGCTTTTGACCCGTGCTCGTGCCTGCAGCGTTCCTCTCGAAAACCAGTCCATCCGAACCCTAGAGTCTCGTCAACGGGCCGGGGATGACTGGGAAGAGCGGGCGAGGCACGTATTGGACCAGTCACACAAGACCATCGAGGAACTCGATGGATTCTTTGAGATAGACTCCACCATCCCTATCGATGTCACAATCTACGACCGGCTGATGTCCGCGCGCAGTAAAGCGAAGGATTTCGAGAAGCAGGCGAAGGCTTGGATATCCCCTGATGGTCAAGGACCCAAGCCCAGGATTTCGGAAGTTATGCGTTTCGTCGCCCGTGCTGAAAAAGATTTCAGCATTCCTGCTATTAGAGACCTGAAGCAGACTGCCGAGTTTGCTTTGGATCTCGAGAATAGATGTGAATCGATCCTTCAACATCGTTACCAGCACCGCGAAGACGCAGATGTCTTTGCGATGATGCGGAAGTGGAGATCCTACGCCCGAGAGCACCTCACCATGTTCTCACTACCCGTCTTTGAGAAGCTGGATGATCAGCTCACTCGCCATCAAGAATGGTTGGAAGATCTGCCATGGTATTGTCCGCAGCATGAATGTGCCCATGGCCGGGATATCCTGAATGACGTCGAGGAGTCGACGAGACCTGAGGATGACCACCCGCCCAATGACGAGTACTTCACCTGCATCTGCACCACTCCCGTTCGACCCCCTCCGCCCGGTACTCACTCCGACGCGGTTCAGTGTGACCACTGCTTCGCAAGGTTCCATGGCGTTTGCGCAGCTAATGGCGGTTCATGCCCTTTCTGTGATCATCATCACTGGAATGGTGCCATTCACAAGGAACGCAGCTGGCACTTCTGTTTCTTGCCGACCATCCTCCTTAAAGCACCTGCGATAACCAAAAATTATTCGGATGCCTGGAAGCAGTTGGAGACCATTGTCCATCGGATAGATCGTCTGTGCACAGTCATCGGCTCGTT
The DNA here is from genome assembly GCA_016584345.1 of Suillus ampliporus. Taxonomy (NCBI): domain Eukaryota; kingdom Fungi; phylum Basidiomycota; class Agaricomycetes; order Boletales; family Suillaceae; genus Suillus; species Suillus ampliporus. Next base: position 72,914 of record JABCPV010000162.1, read on the forward strand.
CTTAACGTATGCTTCGCAAACCGGCAACCAACGTGTCGAATACATTCCCCAGGTGCGCCACTACATGCGCAAATTGTATAAGATCCAGTTCGCTGTGTCTCCAAGTCGCGAAGTCTCATATGGTCTCGACCTTGCTGGTCTGCATCGCATCCTTGCTGGTCAACCTCCAGCTGTTCGGGTCAAGAAGAGACGAAAACCAAAGTTCACGTTTGGCCAGGATGTCGACAAGGATTGGATGGATGGTACGCGCTGCATATGCCGCGGTCGCACACCATACCTCATCAATTATCCAACCGTCGAATGCGAAGCTTGCAGAAGACTCTACCACTCTGGCTGCGTCTTCTTTCCTATAGAGGCCAACGCCAGCGGCAACAGTCGATTTATGTGCCCGCTGTGCTGTTTGCGCAGGAGCCGCCCGTACATCTACTCGGAAGTTCGTGTGAAGCACGTTGGTCAGTAAATTTTTAAGCTCTAACGTATTGCTATAGTAACAGATTAGCAGATAACCAAGATCCAGACACATATGTAAACACGAGCGCAATGCTCGACACCTTCAGCAAAGATGTTGTCTACACGAAGATGCTACCCCCATACACGCAGACACTGTTCGTGGAACTCATACGATTTTCGCCGGGTCAGCCTGATCTCATCAACGGCACCGTACCGGCTTCCCGAAGCGCTCCAATACCCGCAATGCCTCACAGTTCTGAACCTGGCCCTTCCACTCACCATCGACATTCGCATGTCCACAGCGCTCCCATGCCACTCCCCACACCACCGACCCCTGTTTATGAGCTTGCAAGGCAGCCATCATCGAATGGACATCATGTCCCACCCCCTCCGCCTTGGCAATCCCGCCCGCAGTCACCACACTCGAACAAGAAACGAAAGTATACGAATGACAGTCCACAGGACAACTCAGAGCCGAGATCGCCCAAGCAACGGCGCCTTCCTCAAACACCCGTTCTTCCAGCTGCCAGTGCTGGAGCTCGTACGATGCAGCAGGCGCTTTCGCCCTCGCTGGCGATGATTGTATCACCAGTTGACACTGAGCCTTCCCCTCGGCGAGCGCCTTCGATCCCTCCCCCTTACGTTAGACCCCCATCCTCACTGTCTCTTAACTCGATCAATGGAGAATGCTCTTCTGTCAAGTCAGTAAAGCTGTTGGTTGGAAATCACAAGTAGAAGACCGCTGTAGTGTTACATTCGTTCATGTGTCATTTGCGAATTTTTGTTTTGAATTCTGATAGGTCTATGTACCATTATTGTTGACCGTAGCTGCAATTGTTCTCACCTCTACCTAGCATGCTTTCTATGGAGTCGATGTACGTGAATTTAGCTATATGAATGGGAAAAGAAGCTATGTCGTGAATGGTCGATCCTTGATTTCTCCCGCGAACTCGATGGAAGTCCAGGCGCAAATCGCGATGACGAGATCGGGAGTATAAAATTACAAATTATGACACCAAACCGGAAAGGCGAAAACACAGAAACAGAATAAAAAATAACCATCACCCAAATGCGTTCATCGTTTAACCATGAGTTTATAAGTGGTGTACCCGCCAATGATGCCGAAGGCTGCAAGCGCGGAAAGGATCCCAGCAAACCAGTGGTAGCTGATCTAAAAAACGGAATAAATAATGGTGGTGTGGAAATGGCCACCCACACACCTGATCATCCTGACCTGGAACATGTACATTCATACCCCAAATACCTGGACGAGTCGTGAGGATACAAATCATCGATGGTAAAGAGAAGCAACGAACCCGTGACCAAATTCATTGGGATGAGCACTGTACCCAGCGCAGTCATCTTTGAAAGAACATCGTTGATCTGGTTGTTGGCATCTGTCATCTCAATGGAAATCTGCGCCAGGTAATTAGAGTGCGACCGGGACAGAATTTTTTCGTAATGATTCAGATTTTGTGTCATCGTTATCAAGTGGTCCTAGAAGTGCAATGGAATCAATAAATTGTGGATTGAGCGGCAGCAACACCTGACCTGGATATCAGAAAGATATAGACCCTTTATAGAGAATAAGTCGTGGTGCGGATGGTCAGGACCGAAGAACTCACAATGTCTGACGTTGGCGCCACCCTCCAGTTTTCGTTGCATCTCTTCGCGAGCCCCTTGACTACATCCGCTTTATTGCCCATCAAGCGCAACAGCCCCATGACTTTCTTGCGGCACGTTCCGATTCTCCTCAGCATGTCACTTTGCTCCGCCTCCTTCAAAATAAGGACGAGCTCGTCAATGGAGTCGACTTCGTATTCAATGGACTGGATTAGAGGGCCGAAGGCATCCGTGATATCATCGATCAACGCGTACGAGATCCAGTCCGATGTGACGTTAATGTAATCTTTCAGTTGCTTGATTCTCCGGCGGACGTTTTGCGGATGTGGGGTGGGGCGGAAGTGGAACTATAAGAATTGTGAATGAAACGTGACAAAAAGACAAATGGAGTGCTTACAGATAAAATGCCCTCTCTAAATACAATAATGTACATGTTCAGGGGCTCCAGGTGTGTAGGGCTGTAAGGATCCTGATCGAAGCTCCGGAAACAGACAAGGTAGTAATTCCGGAACAATTCAATCTTTTCGCGAGCCTCCTCCATTTGGATGTCTTCAGCCGTCAAAGGGTGAATAGAGAAGACCTAAAACAATGCCTGAGTTTAGAGAACCGACTGGCTACATGGGCAGTACCTTGCTCAGAACCTTCATCTCTTCATCTGTCGGGCTTAGGACATCTAGCCACCACGTATTCCCCTCAAGCTCGCCACTGCCCCCGATGCTGTTTGGTGGGCCTGGATTAGCAGCACCGCCCTTCTCCGGGCGCCCATGATAGCCACCGTTTTGATAGCTACCGTTGTGGCTGGGGGGTACAAAATCTGGCGGACCTGGTATCGGGCGCTTGTTTGTATCCTGGACAGAAGCTAGACCCTGGTGTGATGGAGGCACGGGAACAGGGGCAGAACCACCCTTTGTGTCTCGCGGGCGGTCTGGAGGAGGCAGGCCAGTAAACAAATCTTCAAAAGACTGCTCGTCTGCAGGAAGTTCGCTGAGGCTTCGTGCGTGAATGGTGGCAGATAACGCATTGGAGTAAAACGAGAATCGGTATGGTCTGTCATGACCGGGTGACATGATCCCACCCATCCCTGCGGCGCTGTAGTGGTTTGCTGCCACGTTCTCCGAGGATGGGATGGCACTCAGGTTACTAAGACCCATCAGCCGACTCGGAAAAGCGAAGTTTGGGTCTCCGCCGTGGTTCTCGAATAGGGCCATCTTGCCCCGGATGCCTTTTCGGCTTTGCCTAGGGACGGGACTGCTCTGGCTGAGCTTGCGCTGTCTAATATTACTGCGGTCAGGTCCTACGTCAAACGAAGGAGCTCCTCCAGGTGGAGATGCGGTCAACTCTGGACCGCCGCTCTGTAGAAAGTTTGGATGGTACAACCGGAATCCTGAACCGTGGGCATTCGTAGGTGATGATATGCCTAGTTCTGCCTTCTCTTGAGCCGCAAAGGCCTCCAGATGGTCAAAGTCGAAGCCAGGGCGGTTTGCGTTTGCTTGATACACCGGAAGCCCGGGCATAGAAGCGAGAGCTTCGCCGCGAATGGGTCGGTACTCACTTCCCATAGTCGTAAGAAGCGCTGGGTCATGGGTTTGGTCAAGGTGCTGCATCCGCAAGTCGATAGGAGTTAAAGATCGTGGGGAGTGCAACCCATCACAGCCCACGTTCACACCATCATGACAGATGTGGCTAATTGTGTCTCCACGAGCAATATCAATGTCGTGTTGCTCGATGACCGAGAAGTTGGAGAATGGGAGCTCTGCCTCAGGGTGAGGAGCTAATTCGTATGGTAATGTCGTAGGCGTCGTTGTGGTCTCTCTCCGGGCCCAGGATAAATGCAGGGCCATATCCACATCCAGCGTTCTCTGCCTCTCCCTCACTTCTGGGTCATTCGGATCATAAGAGCGGATAAGCGTCGGCGAAATATGCGGACGGGAGCCAGGCTCCAGCACGTCAGTTTGACATAAGTTTTCTCTATTGTAACTTCGTCGAACGGGAGAAGCGCCTCTGATGGAAGCAGGTGATGTCGAAAGCACGGGCGTATCATGGGAGTTCGGAGAAGTCATGGCGTCAACCTAGAAGGCTGTCAGGGAACCACGCAAATTCGCAGAGCTACAAGGGCTAAGAACTGCACTAGATTCGATTGTTGATAAAAGTTTAGTTTGATAGCGTACCTATCTGATAGCTTATCTTAAGTTGCTTGACATTAGTCTTGAAAGAAAAACGAATTTCCACTCCACGACTAACTACGAAGGTGAGTTCATTCACGTGATCCAGCTGTTTGGCAAGAGCTTCTGATCCTAACACGGCCAAATTAACGTCAATATCAATCCATGAGGAAAATGCATGCCAAGCACCCGTTTCGTCCTAGCGAGCCTTGTAATAGAGAATAATCAACAAACGTGCGCCTGCGAGAGGTCGTGAGGTCGACGTCTTCCTGAACTTGACACATGCAATGTCGGAAATTAAGGTGGTACATCAGTAGAAAAAGTACTGATACCAAAAGATTACTCGTCTGCCGCAGTGGAATACGGTGCCTATGAAGCAAGCGGTCGTCGACGTCGTAATTAATATTTTACACTGGTGCCGGCAAAAAAGAAACATTCTGCCTTACTACCTCTTGCTACGTGGCTGCCGCCAAAGGCGTTGAAATTCGGCGGAGCAAGATTGGAGCAACCAATCACTGGCTATCAATTCCGAGTTGTCGTGAAGTCGTCTTGGGTTGCGTTCCTCTGCGAAACTCCAGAGAGTAGATATAGATAGATACTCATAGGGGAGAAATGATGATCGCGGCGTGCACGCATTAATTTATAAATATAAGACTGGTAACAGCACGCTGCCTCTGAACTATCTTCACGTTGATGGCATCTCCGAGGGCTAGGGTACGTATGGGAAATTGAAATATGAAAACTCTCGGAGGTGAGTAATATGACTGTTTACTGTAGGGCAGTATCAGAAACCTGTTCCCTGCCTGCACTGTCAGCTGCATGTGCATTACCCTTGACAAGTACGACCAGTCTTTACAAGTAATAATATAGATAGAAAGCTCGGAATAATAGTAATGATACAAGTTGCGTAAATACACGAACATGCGATCGGCAGGCACATACGAAGATATCCCAGTGGATTGGGGATGGGAACAGTAGCAGGAGCTCCATCCAATGTCACGAACATGATCGTTGCGAAACAAGAAAGAAACAAAGAGACAATAAGAAACAAATGCACCTATCGCAACCTCCGCGGGAATGCAAGTCGATAAGCACGCCACAATCTAGAGTTTCCCGCGTAAGTTGGAAAACATGTACTTCCACTAAGAGAAGATCACAAGACCAACATTGCGCACCGATAAGTGCGTCGAAATTGGAATTGCACGCGAGAAGAGAGGGTTAGCGTAAGATAGCCTAAGATAAGATAAGTGTGGGGAGAACGAGCCAAGTTGGCGGTGGAGGCTGGGGCGAATGGAAATACAAATTGGCAAGGACACAGTCAGATTCAGAAGAAAAAGTAACCCCTGGCGGGACTCGAACCCGCAACCTCCAGATGCGCTCCTGTAGTAGAAGTCTGACGTCATAACCATTAGACAACAAGGGCTTGTGTGGCAAGCGCCACAGGAGGTCCATGATCCTAAGCTGGTCTTAAGGAATTCAGGACTAAAAGATTGTCGGCTCATAGCATTCAAGCACTTACCGCTTCGTAAGTAGGGTAGCGCGTTACAGACAACCTCTTTCACGCTGTGCATGACAGTCAGATAGTAATAGAGCTTGAAGGGTGTTACCGGCCTATCTCTTTACTCGTTCTGAAGACCTCCGCGGGGGAAGGCCTGACTGCTTCAAGGAACAGCGAAAGATGGCCAAAAAGGCATGTGTGGACCTTTTAAATAGTAGAGTTAACGGACAGCCATAATTGGGGAATTGGCATTACTCGGCATGGTTGCTTTATTGGGCCATCAGTGTGTTAACGAGATGCCAGATAGAATGAGAAATTGTACTTACTCCATGAAAGAAACACCAGCATTTTCCAAGCCATCTTTCCAGCTTCTGCAAGTCTTAAGCCACGTATAAGCGATCCCCGTGACAGCGAGAGCTTAAAGATGTTAAACCCCCACACAAACATAGCACAGCTACGTAGCGCCACGTAGTACAGATCCATTTACCTCGTCATCTTCCCCAGATTCATACATGACGCTATTCGGATCATGACCGGAACCCCCCACTGTGATGCCAAACCCGTCACCCCGTTTGCCTCGTGCTCGTAGTGATGCATGCTGCTGCGTATAAATTGGATCAGCAAGTTTTTTTCTTCTTCCAAACAACATCCCTCCAACCCAGGTCATACCCACCGTGGTCCCTACCCCCCTACCCACACACTAGACGTTCACCCTAGAAAAAGTCATGGAAAGTCGGACTGTGTATAACGTATGATCATCCTTGTTGTTCAATTCGATTGACCAAACGGATGTCACCAGGTATCTCGTCGTAGATCGTACGCTCCATCATATTATCATGATGGGGCCTCGCAGCTGTCGTCCGTCTCATCTGACACTTTCGGAACATCAGACGAACACGCTGGTTGTTGGTCGTGGTTGTGTTGTTTTTGGCGCTGTTTCAAGCGCTGGTGACCGTCGGTCAGTGGCCGGTCACAATATGTTTTTGCGCTGAATTGACCATACCATGCTCTTGCAGGTGGAAATATACCCTGTTAGACTACTTAGTATGGCTTGCTACCAGCAGGGATCTGGAGGGCATGGACGGTGAACAGACTATGAAGCATTTGCAATCTGGCCTTAGTCGCCGGTGGTCAGAACTTGAAAGAAGGACGACAGTCGTTCCTTCTGTTTCAAGATTCATCCTGCACCAATAGCATAATGATCGTAATACAGAGTCAACTAGTAATGAAACACGTACCACCATTTTGTGCGCTCATACTAACTATGGTCTTTGCGCTGGATCAACTTAATTATGCGTTGGCCGTCTACAACTGCTTCCGTGGCGCCAGCTAAACGAAAGCATCGCTAGCGTGAATAGCCGTGCAGTACTATCGTTGTTCGGCAGTCAGGTCTGGAGTGATGTAAGTAAGTCACTCATTAAGAACGCATGCTGCAATAGGGTGCTGAGCGTGTGTTCTGAGGAAACCACGAATGGTGTCTCCAAAGCCTTGCCGTGTCCCGATTTCTGCCGAATGTTCGGATATGAAAACAACATTCATGAGTTACAAATACAACGCAGATGGTTCTCTCACTTATCACTGAGGCATTAGAGCTCATCTCTACCCAGTACCGCTACCTCTACTTTTGTTCTCAAACCCCTCCAACCCGTCTTTGCCCCTGTCTGCTGAGACTCCGCAACAGGCAATTCCGTCAGCACCTTCGCAATAAAGTTTGCGTCCGTCAGAGGGGTCAAATCATTGCGACTTGGAAGTCGCTGCGGTTCACGTCATCAAGGGATTGAATAGGGTAGGAAACACTTGACGCACCCGCTTGACCCGATCATACGGCGTCTCCCAACCGCTTACTTGACGTACGACCAACGAAGGACTTGAGGTAAAAGAATGATACATTCTGGTGTCGTGTGTACGAAAAAGCACATTATCCACACGGAGCGTGAATCGCGATAAAATGAATATACACGTTGGCATGACACGCTTAGAGCAGGGCTAGTCAGACACCGAAAAATCATAGAGTCACAGCACGAACTATTCGCACGAGAAGATTGGACGACCCATTGTCATGCAGTTCATCCTCAAACAGAGGAATTTCTGCGTAGAATAAGATGGGATCTGGTCGCGTGAGCTCAGAGAGCGGAATAGAATGAGATGGATTTTCCGGATCGGCATCTATCCATGGTATTGAAGGACTCGGAGGTTCGACAGCATCCGAGTGATGACCAGGATATGTCATCGTGTAAGTCCAGTCATAATGTTTGGCTGCCACTGTAACAGGCAATGGAAGGTTCGTTCCAGGGTCTGTGCTGGTCACCGGGTACGCTCAGAATCACGGCGATATATATGCAGCATGGATTCCTCACCGGCTCTTGAGCCAGGCGTCTGCATATCCAACCTTGACTCCACCATCACCCTCCCCGAGCTGGCCCTCTTTCACACACTTGAGGGCATTATGAGTGTCAAACATCATCTTCCACCCAGATGGCCGATGTTCGAGAGACAGATAGTTACTTCCAAATGTCATCTCAGGCAATGGGAATCCGAGCGAAGCTTGCAACGCGTCACACTCTGACGCGCTAGATATCGGATTTGTTGACGCGACTATCACCCAATCATTGATTTCGATGGTGCGTGAGTTGGGCGTCTCTGAGAGCTTGTGCTGAGGTACCGCAATGGCTGCAGACATGACTTCAGCAAGGAAGTACCTCTCTGGTATGATCTCCTGTAAAGTATTTGTCGTCGTGATCGTGGTCGAAGATGAGCAGCTTGAAGTATTTATCGGAGTTTTAAAAGCGTATGTGATAGTGGTGTCTAAGTGTCTTAAGACTACTAGGAAGTAAGTACTTGACAAAGTATTTACAACAGAGATCATGGAGGGATCTCGTCCAGCAACACCAGAAGCACCTCCAGAGAACCTATGGTCCTCGATATTGGACTCAGTTTCTTCTTCACGGTCAATTCCTTCGAAGCAAGTACTGTTACTGGGCCCTCCATCGTCTGGCAAGTCTGTACTTGCCTCGGCCTTGCTACAGAAACCGGTTTCTGAAGAGAGCAAAGACGAGACACGGTCAGATTTCGCCCTTGGTTATGATTGGGCCGATATCAGGGATGATGGCGATGAGGGTGTGCTTCCCATCTTCCTGAACTTGAAGCGTATTAATGCCACCATCAGACACTTTGGCGCGTCTATCGGTGTACACAGTACCCTCAGATGCGATAGCTTATACAGCTCTGATGCCACACTTCCTGCCTCCCCGGGCATCGTTACCTCATACCCTGGTAATGATTGTTTTGGATTGGACGCGCCCTTGGACATTTGTAGACAATCTTCAGACGTGGCTCAAATGGGTGGAGCTATGGGCGAAGGGTGATGGATCCCGGGATCTCGAGATCGTTCGAGAAGAGAATCACGAAAGACGTACGTTCATGTGATTGAGACATTGCTAAGATTCCAACAACTAACATTATTCTGCAGTACAACATCATTTGCAGCATTACACTGAACCCTCCGTCGACGCTGTCCCTGCCACCTCCAATCTCTCCTCAAACACAGTCCTACCGCTCGGTCCTGGCACTCTAACTCACAATTCTGCTGGCGTACCGATTGTTGTTGTCTGTACCAAATCAGATCTCATAGATGAGGGCAACGACCTCGTGGGCGCCAGCAATTCGGGTATGGGCGGTATGGTAAAAGGTAAAGGTGGAGAATGGGAGGAGCGCACGGATGGCGTGATGCAGGTCCTCCGAACGATCTGTCTAAAATGTAAGTCTTCCTTCTGCAAACCCTGGTACACACCTCATCACGCTGCTTCATAAACAACAGATGGAGCGTCATTATTCTACACTACGCAGCAACCTAATACATTACAGGTGCTGAGGCAATATGCCCTGCACTTCCTATTTATCCCACCGGCACCGTCCCCTATTGCAGCGGGATCCGAGGCCCCGGCTCCTCTGCGCAATCCATTTTTTTTTCATTATAAACCAAATACCCTAGACCGCGATCGCATCGTCGTTCCTGCTGGTTGGGATAGCTGGGGTAAGATTGGAGTCCTTCGAGAAGGGTTTGAGGCGAAGGTCTGGGGCGAAGCTTGGGAAGCAGATCTTGATGCCGACGTGTCGGAGTCCGAGGATCATTCAGGTGCGAAAAAAATGTATAGGATGTTAGTACCAGATCAGGGCGCCAAGGTAAGTTTGTTATTTGACCACCTGGCACACGACCTCATAATTTCACGTAGCCACCTCCTTTACCTCCATTTAACGCCCCAATGGCGGAGCAGGCGTTCCTTGCGAAACATTATGACGAAAATGCGAAGAAGCCAGACCGAGATCCCCGTGGCGCTTTCCGAAATCCCACGGATACAGCCGCAGCTGGTATTGTTGGGCCACTGGGGAGCAGTAGTTTCACTCTTCCAACCGTTGAGCGTGCGCTTAGCGAGATGGAGGCCGGAATGGGAACCAGTTCACTCAACGCCAGCACAACGGCCGATGGGGCACGCAGACTGTCACAAAGAGGTGCAACGGCTGCAAGCATGACAAACCATGTTGGACGACCACCAAGCTCACCAACCGTTGGAAGTTCGCCTAGTCCTACTGGAGGACAAACTCAACATGAAGTTTTGCAAAACTTCTTTCAAAGTTTGCTCAGCTCACGGGATCGCGGTGGCGCCAGTGCCACAGCCAGAACCATGACTCCAAAAACAAACGGTAATACTAGTGGCACGGATGACACGAGCTGATTACATTCTTCTGGTGTACTTGTGGATTTTTGTATGATACAATACAATTGTTTTGCGCAATGTCGAAGACATTATTGTTGTGTGTTTTCGGAGAATAAACAACAGCCAAACAAAAGCGACCGTCACCTTAAGACCCGACCACCATCAACGGGCAGCCGAAATTTGCACACAGCAAAGTTCGGTTCAAGTTTCGTTTCGCTAACTTGCAAGCCTCGTTGCAACCGCGTTCCCCCTAACACCACAACATGGGCAGATGGTGCGTTCATCTAATCAGTCCAACTCCATCTAATCACGCATGTCGTGGCGTATAGGACGGCTGAATATTACGACGAAGTGTTCAGTGCCAAAATGAGGAGCTTGGTGTATGGGTGTCCTCTTACTACGAACATATGACTTCTCGCTAAGGAGACCTATGCTCTGCTGCAGCTCCGGAGCAATCAAGCGTCATAGGCTTGAGAAAATTGAACCCTCTGAATCGATAAGCTACGAACACTTCGTGGAGGACCTAGACGGCGGCGATTCATTTACCACTTCGTTGATTGAGATTCTGGTCAAGGTGCGCCCCTTTATACCCACACTCTATCCGCTTCTCACTTTACCTGCAGGAAGTGGCAGACCGACACCATCGCCAAAATGCCACAGACCGTGGTCTTATTGGAGATCGCACCGCTAGAGCGCTGAGGAGGTTATCTAACCCAACCACTACCTACAGGGAAAGGGAACGCTATGCTTGGCGCGGGACAGGTGGTCGAAGAGCAGTGGACCTTGCAGACTACTTGTCACGACCCCCGGATGAACTCGACATGGACGAAGAAGCTGATGAGCTTGAGTCACTAGAGCAGTATGGCCTCGTACCCCTTGAGGGCACACGCACGAATACCGAGTTGTATGATGCATACCGGTCTCACACTTCACGGCCGAATCCTTCAACAACTTACCATGCGTTCTCTCCTGCATTCTATACCGTCCCTGCACCACCTCAAGCTCCTACGCCAGATTCCCCAAGTGATAGGGTGCTTCCTCCTCTACTTGATTCACCCCCTGCTCCACGGCTCGGTGGCTTGACACTTCCATCAGCGAGTGGCCTACTCCATACATCACTAACTCGACAGCCGTCCATCCGCCGCCCTATAAGAAGCAGAACAGCAGATTTCAGTGACTTCAGCGCACGGCGTCGGAATTCTTCGCGACAGCTAGCTGATGAAGAGGGACCGTCGAGAATCGATACATCCAACACATTCCCTAGTTCACATTTCAGTGCACCCAGGGAGGATTCTGACCCACCTCCCCCGGGACCGTCAGGGCAGGCCAGGCGGTTTTTCCCTTTTCGCTCACGACGCTTCGAAGTCATTCCCACCCCTCGATCTGCACCTAGTACGGGTGAAGACTGGCTTTTCCCACCAGCCCCGTGGTCAACAGCCCCATCAGACCGTACTGCGCCCTCGGCACCCGATAGCCAAGTTGGTGAAGAACGCTCCCAGGCGCCTCGGCTCCGGAGAGGCGGCCTTAGAGCTCCGGAATCAATGCTCTCACGGCACGCTTCGCCTGCCACCAACGCAGAGCTAGCACTAAGGGTATCAGAGGAGATGGCTGCTATTGAGAGCGCGGAAGCTGAACGTTCAGAGCAGACGCGATCTGTATCGGAAGAGATATTACAATCTATTGGGGTACCATAGACTCGTAGAGATGATTTATTCTTATCGGCAGGATATTGTATTATTTTTACTTTTACGCCTACGTGTTGCATATGTTCGTAGCACATGCTAGCAAAACAGAATTTCCTTTAGACTGATCATGCCGGATTCGTTGAAATTGGAGATCTTGCATGAGTTCTGCATGCATCGCCTTGCGTCAGGTCATGTGAATCGGGATTGTAGCCAAACAAGATTCTTTGAAAGATCCATTTCTAAACATCCATGATCAAGAGACGCAACCGGCCACAGCCGCGTGTACGAGAATCATCGCCAGACACAGAGCAGCCTTCAGAACTAGAGGAAGACGAGGAGGAAGACAAGTCATTACCGTACGTAACGACCCAGAGCCAGCCCAACGCAGAGCATTAACACACGGACAGCATCTCGGAGCTCATCGAGCTTCGGAAACTCAAGAAGTCTAGACAAGGAATCGACGTTCAAAAGCTATCGAAAGGTGATGCCAAGAAGAGGAAGCGCAAAACCGCGGAGGATGGACAAGAGGTCCAGGGCGGTCTGAGAGCTGGTGCTAGAGTGGATGAGTATGTGAAATGATACTCCGCTGTCCGCACTTCCGCTCACTCTGAACAAGCAGCGAAGAAGACAGCACGGATGCCAAAGCCAGGCGAGCTGTCCGAGCAAGCAACTTTACGCAGCAGACGAATGTTTTGGATGTTGACAAACATATGTGAGTGTGGCGTCTCTGATATCTTTTTCTGTTCGAGGGTTCTGATGTGGGTGTAGGATGGCATACATCGAAGAGAATCTGAAGATTCGCAGTCGCCCTCCAGATCCATCCGAGTCTCAGCCTGGAGCAAGCGCTCAGGACGAATTTTCTCTTTCCGAGCGGTGGCAAGGAGACAAGAAAGCTGCGGATGAAGGCAATGTCACTAACAGCATGGCCATGCTAACTGCCATTCCCGAAGTCGATCTCGGCATGGAGTAGGGTTTCCTCCATTCTGCTTTATCAAGTTTCACTGATTTTTGTGATAGTGCACGATTGAAAAATATTGAAGAAACGGAGAAGGCGAAACGACAAGTTGCTGAAGTTCGCAAAGAACGCAAGCGACCTAATGATGAGGAGCATCTCGTTGCAACTCGATGTTCGTTGTCTTCAGCGTGCTGTTGTGAATTCACTATTGACGGACTGCTGCTTCGTAGTCTACCGGCCACACCTCAAGCAGAAGTCCGATGCAGAAATCATGCGAGATGCGAAACTCGAAGCAATGGGGCTACCACCTCAAGAGGACAGAAGACCTCGTGGTGAACGTCCCCAGATGGCGACCGACGAAGTGGTATGGAGACTCGTTCCATTCGCGATTATGATCTACTCATATGTTGCTCAGGTCATGGAGCGCTTCAAGAAAAGAATGCGCAGGTGAAATACTATCTCTTTCTTGCGAATGATCTTCTGTTTTGTTTCTAGCGTCGACCTGGTCGCCTCGAATCGCTCAGTCTCTGGAGTACCTCTTGCTCACTGTTAGGATTTGTCTGTGGTGTGTATGTACATTTAGATGCACCATAAATCCTGTCTACTCCTCTAGCATATTGATCTAAGGCATGGCCAAGACCAAGACCTTCAACTTCTCGAAGTTGGGCGTACCATATCCAGTAACTGCAATGGTTATCAACATGTAAACGCGTAAGTTCGTTCGGTACATTCATGAACTCACCAGGATCCCACCCAATCGTCGCCTGCAAATGAATATCATCAGTCGTACTGCTGGGGGGACGTGGATATGACATACATTGAAGCCCTCAGTTTGACATCCTGGGTTATTGCCCTCGGTGATGTCATTTAATGCCATGTGACCAATGGAATATAAGAACGGGTTCAAGAACCCAAGAGCACACTTTCCGGCATTGATCCGTGCATCGTTGAGCATGGAAACAAACGCAGTGAATGTGGGCGCGGCACAGGATGTACCGCCCACTAATTCCGTCTGGCCTTGGTAAATGACCTCAAAGTTCGACGCTTGTGTTGATACGTCGGGGTATGCCTACAGAAATATTTACCAAATTTTTGCAATTCAAAGGGTCGACTTACACGTCCAGTGCTATAGATGGCGAGTCAATGTCAATTGTACATGACGCGCTCGTGACTTACGAGTTATAGAGACCTTCATAGGTGCCAGGGGCGAGGGTTGCCAAGTATGCCGAGACAGCAGCATTCTGGTATGAAGGACGAGGAAACTAGTATGAATTTATTTTATTTGTTAGGAGGTCTTACGGAGGGCAGAGACCACGTACATAGTTACTAAAACCACCTCCAGAGAAGTTCGCTGCAATCTCGGGGACGTTGACAGTTCCACCAACAGAAGTTACGCTTAGCAATTGGTCATGTTTGGCTCACTGCTCATTCAGATAGGTCACTTACTATGGACAGGAAGCGGGGAATATAGGGAGGAACTTCGTGGTATTACGACCGTCATTGGAATAACACTGGTGCATGAGAGGCTCAGCGGGATAGACATCGCCGTCACCCACACCGCCATCACCGGAAGAGAATATCACTGAGACACCACGGACACCGAGTACTGCCATACCATTGCAAACACGAGTCGCGTAGGAACGCGGGACGGTTTGCTCGTCATCGCCATAACTTGTGGAAATCGACTGAGGAAGTGTGTCCTGCGAAAGAACATATTCAAGCCACTGAGTATCGTGGTTGTTAGGACATTAAATTTCAAACGCAATGGCTCGAACACACGTATGAATAAGGCTCGTTCGAATCCCTCTCCGTCAACAAATCGGGGTCGAAAGGGGGCTCGCCTCCGGTCGAGTAGAACGTTCCATTCGTGGGCCAAGTGAGTCCAAAGCCGAACTGAGTGTCAAGGTTGGCCTCGACGCCTGCCGATGTGTAGCTCTGGTTGTCCTTGCTACCTACGAAGGACAAAAATCAAGCAATCAAGCAATCATCGGCGGTAACTCAATCTTGACAGACCATTAATGGACACAAAAGTGTAGTTTGAACCGTAAGCAGATGGGTTCTGAGACTGATAAAATTGCTGGAGGTCCATATTGTTAGCATACTCCTCGAGGTAACCAGTGATACCCAGGTTGTTGCCGTTCGTAGCACTCGTGTTGTAATTCACCGCATTATATAACTGCCTCAAGCACGAAACCGTGATTGTGTTGTTGCAACTGGCATCGACCTGATTGCCTGCAGGCCCGGTGATCGTTCCAACAGACGGGCTCAAGACTGCAGGCTGCACCTGGTTAGTCCAGAGTAGTGTGCTCTTGAACGCTTTGAAGCGAGCGAACATGGTCGTAGGCTGAATGAGATCGACATGCTCGTGCAAGATCTCTGGAAGACTGTATCTCGTGGTCCGGACAATGCTCTCTCCGGTCTTAGCATGCTTGTAAACATGGTAAGTCTAGACATCTACTGGTCAATGGACTGTGGTCCCCAGAAATGAGATTGCATTGCCCACCGTATCCAGCATCTCTTCGGCAAGGCCGACTGGGACACGAATAGTGACCCAGTCATTTGCAGATGAACGGATGAGATCTTCTTCCGTCAGGCCGTGTGAGGCAAGCCATTCGCTCACGACGTCCAAGGTCTCGGGATGGGGAGCCATGAGAGCTTCGGTCTCCTGCTTCGAGAGGTGCGCCCCATAGTGTGAGTGGGTCGGGTCGCTCACTTCCCAGAGGTGCAGCTCGAGCTCCGGGAACTTGGGCTGAGGCAGAGCGATCTTGAGCTCGAGCACATGGTGTTTGGGCGCGGGGGCATGCTTGTACCACCCGTGGGGCGCACCATGAATACTCTCTTTCACCTTGTGCTGGCAGCCCTTGAAGGGTACCAGTGCGCCAGCGAGAGCAGCCGCGAAGGGTAGACTGAGCAGAGTGATGAGCTTCATCGACAGTACGTAACGTCACTCGCTAGAACTTCCTGGGGCATCGTTATATAAAGCGAATAATGTGAGGTAATCTACTTACTAACCGTTCGGCAACCTTCTATGTAGTCTGCCCCCATACTAGAAGAACGGTGATGCATTGATGTGTGACCTGTTACCACTCCGAAATCATTCGGGTTCTAGAGCAAGGTACCAGCATTACCTCACTTACAGCAGAAGCGAAGACCTCAATCACCGCCGTCGCGCGTCGCGGTCCTCACCGTGACGTTTACACCAACGACTACTGGGTCTCGACTGGACTGCAGTGGCCCCCGAATCCTCATCTCACTCAGGGCGGTCATCCTCAAGTTCTTACTATTAGTGCTCATCCTCCCCATGTAGAACTTTTATGTGTAGTGTAGCATACCTTCCTTATGTACTATGCAATCCAATGAATTTAATTCTCATCCTCAATGTACTACGAGCTGCGAGACAATTTGTCTTTGAGGCTTGAGGCTTGAAGTTTGGTAAGTCACGAATTATCACCATTAATGTTCGACAAGGTTTTCGATGTCTTTTCATTACGTTCTTATGCAATACTGCTGGTACCTAGTTTTCGCTGTGACTTGGCAGCCGAACGGTGGCTCCGGGAGTGGTAACAGGGCCCCGCACACTCCTAGAAGAAGGAAGGTCGTTCCTAGCAACCGCGTCCGGTTTATGTTTTAAACGAACGGACGTTAAAGCTAAGTAAACAGACGGGCATGAGCGGACATGCCGGTCGTGTGCACTGTGGGAAGTAAAAACCATTACGATCAGTGACTGAATCGTAGCGGTGCTCACGCACCGAGTCCCCGACTCCGATCTCTGACACCTAGCGTTGGAAAAAATACAAGACTTTCTAATATGTATGTCTTGAGAGATTGTCAACGGTCTAACGTATATCATAACTGACACACAGCTGGGAGCATATCGGCTCGGCCAACCGACATGCTCCCTGTGGGCCGTGACTATTAGAACACGGTTGATATATCATACTTGTATCACCTCTCATCGAAGCAGACTCAGCAGACTAAGAATGTAACACAGAAATATAATTTAAAAGGAATGATACCTATAGGCTACGCATGACGGACAAGACACGACTATCACAAGTTACAACGCAGCAGGCTGAATACGGAGATTGCCGAGTAACACAGCTTTTGCAGATTTTTTGGTAGAAGGGCGCTCGATTTATTATTATATAGTGTTATGGGCAGAAGTCCGCCATTCTGCCAACCAGTTCTGCCAAACCGGTTCTGCCCGGCAGATGGTAGAATCCGGCAGAATGTCAAACTACAGGGGATCACAGCGAAAGCTCCCAACTAATGTGAGAGCCGGGGATGTATTAGATTCAGCGGCACTGGAAGTGAATCTCTGGTTACTTGCGTTCAATGTCAACTGGTGACATTGAATTTCACCTGCTGATTATCTAATTCCGCTGAATTTCACTATCAGGATCCTGACAGTGGTGATTTTCAATGTCGAAAACCCTAACGGTATGAACTTCATTGTCAAAGCTCGCGATGACACTGACTATCACCATCGACTACCCATTTAAGATCCATAATAAGTGTAGGAATGGGAGCACACAGGTGATGCAACAACGAGTACTGCGGTTTAATTGTCCAGATGTTTTTGATGTCCAGAGTCTTCAGACAACTGAAGAATAGTGTTTGCGCGACTCTCCCAGACAAAGCTCGGGAGAGTCCGCGAATCAAAAACTGTAGTCGTGATCTATCCGCCCAGTGATCCAAGTATTGGATGGTAAATAGTGTTTCCGAACATCCGCACTGAGTGACAGTTGGACAATAATTGAATGCGGGGCTCGTATGGCTTCGGCTGTGGTGAGATTCTGCCGAGATTGGTGGAATTGATGACCACATTGCACCGCTACAGTAACCTACTTGTATGATGTAGGGTTCCAATCTGGAGAGGAGGTAGCAGATGAACAGAAACCAAGGGCTACGTCCGACATGGGTCTACGACCCCAATGGAAAAAGAAAAAGAAAAAAAAAAAGAGACCGAAACCAATTGAGCCGGGGGCTAGCAGAGCTGGTGATCAGATTTGGCGATGAGCGGAGCGCTGGAAGTATGGCCATAACATCCTTGAAAATCGAAATCGTGGGATAAAACGCGCGTTGGAAGGTGCAAACTCCTGCGTCGCAGGATTAGTACCGGCGGTTCGAGACGCGAGAAATACGGCTGCATCAGATGCACACGCAGACCTTGGGAGTCGATGAGATGAATGAGGTCACAGGTAATATTATAGAATATGTATGTATACCAGTTTCGAGAGAAAAAGTGACAAGGGCAACGTCTTGAAACATAGCTCAACATTTCAACATCGCTGCTTACGTACGCTCGTTTGTTCATTGCACAACACAGAGCTGTGGGACGCAGGACCAGCGCCAGGCAGGAGGCTGCACCCTGGGTGTGCGGGAGAGCACTTGGCTAATCAAGGGGTGTGGGAGGTTGTGATTTGGGGTTGGGTTGGGAGTAGCTCCAGGGAAGTAGTAGGTAGCGGGAGGTAGTGTGAGGGCGTGATGCTTATTGCTCACTACTGGGCAGCAGTCCAGACCCTGCAGGGTGGGCAACAGTGGAGGAGCCTGGGGGGGGGGTCAGAGAAGGGAAAGCACGAACGACCCAAGTTAAATGCAACAGGTCGAGATGCATATCACCGTCGTGACGTGGTGAGTGTGAGAGGTACACCATCTGCGACTTGCATATAGTATGCAGATTGGTAAAATTAATCCTCCACTCGCTAGGATGTCCGTATGTATACACCTTAGTTTACCGTAGTGGAACAGTCAAACCATGTTGATTCGAATTCTGGCTATTCCAAATGTATTCGTTCCTTCCCACATGAACTTCTGGTACCTACACTTAGATACACATTCCTCTAGCATATTCAGCACATGGCCAAGACCAAGCCCTTTAACTTCTCGAAGTTGGGTGTGCCATATCCAGTGACTGTTATTATGATCAGCTCTAATAAGTTTGCTCGCCATATCCATAAACTCACCAGGATCCCATCCAACAGTGGCCTGAATACCGGGATCAAATTAGTGATGTGGCTTGAAGGTGCGGGGAAATGACATACATTGAAGCCCTGAGTTCCACATCCTGGGTTGTTACCCTGAATGATATCATTCAATGCCTTGTAGCCAGTGGAATATAAGAATGGGTTTAAAAAGCCGAGTGAAGCCTTTCCAGCATTGATCCGTGCATCGTTCAACATGGAAACGAGTGAAGCGAATGTGGGCGCAGCACAGGATGTACCACCAGCTGCTACCGTCTGGCCTTGATAAATGACAAGGAATTCGCTCGCTTGTGTTGCAACGTCAGGGTATGCCTAGAGAAATATTAGCCATGAGATCCTTATATGCTGAAGAGGTGGCTTACACGCCCAGAGCTGCAAATCAGCAAGTCAATGAGGTATGTTGTGGGGTGCATCATTGCGACTTACGAATTGTAAAGGCCCTCATAGGTTCCGGGAGCGAGTTTTTCCAGGTACCCTGAGACAGCAGCATCTTGGTATGCAGGACGAGCGAACTGGTAGAAGTGACTCGATGTTAGTTATCAATGGACAGTGATGATAGGGGGATGAGATTACTCACGTAGTTACTGAAACCACCACCAGAGAATGACGCAGCAGTCTCCGGAATGTCGACAGTCCCACCAACAGCAGTCACGCTGTAATGCAATCTTAGTCGCTGGGCTCCTTGATTAGACTGATCGCTCACTATGGGCAGGAAGCGGGGAAAGCAGGCAGAAATTTCGGGACGTTGTGGCCGTCATTGGAGTAGCAAGGATCACCATCGCCAACACCACTATCACCAGAGGCGAACATGATAGAGACTCCACGAGCACCAAGAGCTGCAAAGCCGGAGCAAACACGTTTCGCGTAGGTGTACGGGACGGTCTGCTCGTCGTCACCATAACTGGTAGAGATCGTCTGAGGAATTGTATCGAGCGAAAGGATGTAGTCGAGCCACTTGAATCGTAGACATTAGCATCAAAATGTTTATCGCGGCCTGCTCGAACGTACGTATGAGTAAGGCTCATTAGAATTAATCGGCGTCAACGTATCCGGAATGAAAGGGGGCTCGCCACCAGTCGAGTAGAACGTTCCGGGAGTGGGCCAGGTGAGTCCAAAGCCAAATTGAGTGTCAAGATTAGCCTCGGCACCTGCTGTCGCATAGCTCTGGTTGTTCAGTCCACCTATGGAGCAAATCAGTAATGTAAGTATCGACAAAGCCTTGACTGCAGCATACCGTTAATAGAAACAAAAGTGTAGTTTGAACCGTAAGCAGATGGGTTTTCGAGCTGGTAGAATTGCTGGAGGTCCAGGTTATTGGCATATTGTTCAAGATAACCGGTGATACCCAGCTCGTTGCCGTTCGTGGCAGATGTGTTATAATCTACCGCATTATATAACTGCCTCAAGCATGAAACCGTGACCGTGCTGGTGCAACTTGCATCAATCTGGTTGCCTGCGGGTCCTGTAATCGTTCCGCCGGACCTGCTAGAGACCGCAGGCTGCAGCTGGGTGGCCCAGTGCAGCGTGCTCTTGAACGCCTTGGAGCGAGCGAACATGGTCGTGGGCTGAATGAGATCGACATGCTCGTGCAAAATCTCTGGAAGACTGTAGCTCATCGTCCGGACAATGCTCTCTCCAGTCTCAGCGCGCTTGTAAACATGGTAAGTCTAGACATCTATTGGTCAATGAACTGTTGTCTCCAGAGATAAGATTACACTGCTCACGGTATCCAACATCTCTTCGGCGAGGCCGACTGGGACACGGATAGTGACCCAATCATTTGCAGATGAACGGACCAGATCTTCTTCCATCAGGCCGTGTGAGGCAAGCCATTCGCTCACGACGTCCAAGGTCTCGGGATTGGGAGCCATGAGAACTTCGGTCTCCTGCTTTGAGAGATGCGCCCCATAGCGCGGGTGGTTCGGGTCGCTCACTTCCCAGAGGTGCTGCTCGAGCTCTGGAAACTTCGGCTGAGGCAGAGCGATCTTGAGCTCGAGCACATGGTCCTTTGGCGCGGGAGCATGGTTGTACCACCCGTGGGGCGGAACGCGTGTGCTTTCTTTCACCTTGTGCTGGCAGCCCTTGAAGGGTACCGCGCTAGCGAGAGCAGCCGCAAAGGGGAGACCAAGCAAAGTGCCGAGTCTCATCGTTAGTATGCAACAATCAGGAAAGGCTTATACTCACAAGCTGAAGTTGGCTCATTGTTATATACGAGAACATAAAGCTAATATGGGTGTTGGTTCACCCGAATCAATTATGCTGGAGTTCGTCTTCAGTCCGCACCTGCTGGCAAGCGCCTCTGTTCACATGCGGGCCGTGCAGAAAATGGGCGGAGGCAAGGTGCTGATACGACTAGCATCCTATTTTCAGTCAGAACAGGTGTATCATCCTTGCGAATCTCCCAGTTGGTTTGGCAGAAATGGTTCTGCCAGGCAGATGAATGCTCCGAGCAGAGCACAAGAAATCAACGGAGAAATGATGTCTGTAACCACCTCACCGCCTGTGTTCGGATGAACTTCGGAGGTGGAGTGAGACCAAGCATCAGTTAGAGCACAGTATGTGAAGCATTGCCAGCCAGTCGAAACGACTGCTAAGGTTTGAGCCAATCTTCTATACCATAATAGTCGTGAAAGGTTATCAATGTGGTTAGTGGCAAGCCAACTCGTCGACGCCATGCACACATACGCATCAATGCCGAGACAGGTCTCAACGTTGAGGTTGCTGCCATGAGCTTCATGCTGGGGAATTTCCTTGGCTGGGATCCACCACACGACCCTGAAGAGCAAAATGTAAAAACATCGACGATGATGGTCGATCTCACTGCCATTGATAGAAATGAGCCAGTTTTATGATTTCATAATATTGATGGAGGCGCCGACCAACGACTTGTACCAAATCTGATTCCATAATTGACGAGATCATAGTACTTGGTTACGACGGACAATATTTGAAATAGTATATATATTAGAAACCAAATATTTCACAACATGTACGTACATTAGGCTCTGTTCGGACAATGTTTTTTGCCAACTCAACTTCGAAATTCCAGTGTAACACATACAAGACCAAATAGTCGGAGACCGAAAATGATGTCACGCTGATATCGATATCGATATGATAGCGATGAGCCCTTTGATATTGTCGTGCAACGCCATGCATCCCAATGACTTCGATGCTGACTTCGATCTGCTAGACCCACTAGATCAAGATGGTGCCGTCATCGAAGAACACGATGACAGTGCGGATGAAGATTCGAATTATACTAATATGGCGGACTCTGACCAGCTGGATATACACGAGCTGCACTGGATAAATAAGATGTTCCGCAGTACTGCTCGTGTAGCGATGGCTATTGCTGATGCTGCTGGCCAAGTACTCAACGTTCACTCACAAACTCACTATAACAAGCAGCCCTACCATACTTCAGCTCTGTCTGGAATGGCATGGGTCAACGAACTCCTCACAGGACACCCAGATCGCATACGATGCGAACTTGGTGTGCAGCGCCATGTGTTCTATGTACTGTTGAATCTACTTCGTGATTCAGGGTGCAAGAACTCGAGATATGTCATGCTTGAGGAGCAGCTCGCTATCTTCTTGTATGCATGTGTCACAGGTCTTTCTGTTCGCCATCTTGGTGAACGCTTTCAGCGCTCCAATGACACAATATCGAAGTAGGTTTTCCCCCGCACTTATTAGCGATAAATTTGCTTATTTTTGAAGGTATTTTAAATGTATCCTCAATGCATTTTCCTCCCCCCCGATTTATTCATTATATGTCCGGCTACCCAGCGCAGACAGTCTGACACCTCTCGAAATCCTTCAAAACCCCAAATACTACCCATACTTCGCCGATGCCATCGGCGCTATAGACGGTACTCACATCGCGTGCCATCCTAGTGGCAAGGATCGCGATGCAGCTCGTGATCGTAAAGGCACCTCAGGCAGTAGTTTTAAAAGGTAAAAGGTAGGCTTTCAGGCCGGGTTCCTATGTTATGGGAAACCAGCCTGAAAGGCCCATGATTCTCCGATCTAATTTAGGATCCGTTCTAAAAATAATATCATACCTCATTGCCCTCCCGCCAGGCTGCTCGCGTGCTCCACCTCCTGGCTCTAGGATGCCTGGATGCCTCGTGCTGCCCTTGAGCCCCGAGGACCTCCCTACCTCAACGTGGATTTTCGTGTACTATGTATTTTAATTAAAAGAAATAGAAATTTGCAAGTTACTTCCTACCTTCATCTCTATGGCTCTGCGCTCAGATACTCGTGCAGCACAGCTCACTACGTCTGGGTTGGGTGCTCAGTTTGTCAGTCCACGAAAACCAAGGGACAAACGCAAAACCCAGATGTTAGTCAAGCTCCCCGGTCAGAAAGCAAAGCATCTGAAGTTACAGGCCAAATTGGCATCTCTACTTGCAGGAAAACCAAATTTCGAACAAACGACCACAAGCGATCTAGACATGTTACCCTCCGCTGCCTCACCTGAGGAGAATGTGCCTGCTGATGCTTATGAGGACTTTCTCTTCGAAGATGAAGTTCCACCGCTTACTGAATCTCAAGACTCTATTCCACCGCTGAACACCTCTGAATTCATTCCAAATCGCCGCATTCTACCTGACATCGCCGCTGCACGATTATATGACACTTGGAAGATACTGATACCCACTCTCGTCGATGCTCAGCTTGAGTATACTCAGAGGACCGTCGGCAAAATTCCCGAGCGACCTCTGAGGGTTCTGTCTGCATGTCACTCGCAGAAATGTGCACAGAGGCGCACAAATATGATTGGGTTGTTCTTCGACAGTAAGTCTCAAGCTGTGCACCGAATACTTCAAGCTGCTAAATATGTTGAAGGCTTCACCTCCCTCGACATTTTGAGTTGCAGATGTGCTACCGCACCGCAAGTCCTGGTTCTTCATGGGTTATTTCCAACTTCCCCCTCCCAGCCATGCATGGCAGTGTCTACTGAGGCTACTCGCCTTCTATCGAACGCTCTTCGAGTGCTCATGTGATGCTGTGAACGCTCTCGCATCCGCCCTGCACACACACTACATCCGCCGAGGCTTCCACATGACGAATGCTAAGGTATGTCAATCAACGTTGAATTTACCCTCGGTCTGACACATCTTAGGGTGAATTTATACAAGAGCCATTTCGGCGAAGTCTCGGTCAAGCTATTTTATGGTTTGATATCTTACAGGTGGAGCTCGAATCCCAGCTGGAATGCGCCGTTCAAGCAGCTGAGACTTGGTAGAGGCCTCTTGAGATCCCCCAGAGCATCCCATATCATATGTGCCCGCTGAAGATGTAGTTCCGCGTGAGCGCTGCGCCACAATCCTTCTTCAATGCTGTCCTGCTTGTTTTGGAGGGGTCTCATTTGGAAGGAAGCTGGAAGAAGGTGGCGATATCCACGTAGCTACTGATGGGAACTTCCATCATCGACATCGGCGTTCAGCAGGTGACTCACCTCACTTTTACGATCCCTCTTACTTCTTACCTAAAGCCCAGGTTGATGACATTG